>BLKR01015487.1:0-68380 GCA_011170035.1 Teleogryllus occipitalis
AAACGTTATCACGTCGAAACTTAATTTCAAAACGTTATTTATTTTTTTATGAAATTGTCAACAAAATCCGTTGACAAAAATATTTTTAAATTCAACTATGTTTCTCCGTCTCTCCAATTTGTTTTCAGCCTGATTCATGCAATAGATGCTGAGAAAAAAATAAAACATGCAAAACACGTTTCTCGTATTTCTGCAACATTGCCCTAGGAGGCTTATTTTTGTGAATCTACGTCATTTTGTATTCTCTTTCATTTGAGTATAGCGATTATTGATTTGGTTTGGGATCACTTTTCACCGCCTTATTCGGCCATACCCTTTAACACATTTTATGGTACTTTGTATTGAAAAGTGAGAATGGTAAAGAGAGGCGGTGTTGATTCCAAAACTCTAGAAAACGTGCGCAGATCAAGAAAATATATTTTTACATTTTAACTATAAATAAGTAAATAAATCACACGTTTTTTACATCGCATTGCTAGACCAGTTACAAAGTCACCATTTACTTACTTTTAATCGAAAGAATATCCGACAAAGCCGGGGAATGATTTATTACAATCATCAAATAAACTTCCTCTCCCATCACGTCCACTGTTTCCGCTCAGCTTTACACAGGATATAGGCACAGAGGGTTATGTAATGATTTTTTAATTTTCTTTCTACCGCTTACGCAGTAGAGAGATAGTTACGTAATAAACGGCAAATATTCGGCAGAAAACTCTTATTACAGGAACCTTGGTAAAGAAACAGTGGATGAATTTAGAAAATATCCTGTAACACGTGCTGAATCCATGTTTTGTGTGTCCTTGATACTTAAAAATCTAATGACGGCAAAAATATCTTTGTCCATTTGTCGGTCTGTCCGTCTGTCTGCGTACAACACTGTTGGCTAACTCGTTCAGCCGTTTTTCTCTAAAATTGATATTCCCCAATGTATCTGTCTGATGTCGCAGATCCTTGAACTTATGATATATTAATTTTGAGGGATACTTTACATGAAACCCTGAGAGATTTTCAAAATTTTGAAAAAAATGGTTACTTTGTTTTTGATTAAATTTTGTTGTTGGATAGTGTAAAAGACGTTTAAGATAAATAGCGCAGTTCTCACGATCGTTGAAAACCCTGATTTTTCAAAAATTGCAAAAACTCCAATTTTTTTCCGCTTCTTCCTACAACTAATATTATGAAGATAGACATTTCTCCTTTAATGAAACGTGTTCCTTGAAGATACATTTTAAAATACGGTTACGTACAATTTTTCGAAAATTTTAGTACTTTTCGCGTAATTTTGCGTGAAAGAACGGGCGAGAAAGTACGTGCTGTTTGAGCACCACTAATTTTAAATGACACACCCTCAGCACCCACTCCACTAGAGGCATTGTACTTCCACAGAAGGTTTTTCCATATTATAATTACCCAATAATATTGTATATCAAGTTTTATTGAAATGGCATTGTTGCGGCGTTGAAGAGTTAAGCTGGATCACCTACACATATTTACACATACATTACTTTTTTGTATATTAATATTTTCGAAAATGGGTACATTCGTTTGCCAACGTTTACATCAACGTTGTGATAAATAATAGTATTACATGAAGTAATAGTTATGTGTATGATAGGTAGTTTATAGTATCACGAACATGTGTATTTTTACACACATATTAAAGGAATGAAAATAGCATTTTTTAAAAGCAGTAGCTCGCTCGGTAATTGATTTCGAAAAAAAAATGTTTCAAACAAACGTTGTAGAAAATTATGAAAGTTTTAGAAAAAACGTAAAAGTCCCGGTTTTTCGGTTCTCACGGAATTAGCACAGGGTCTGGGAGATCGAAAACTTGGAGTTGTAACTCGTGTCTGGGTGCGTACAGCATAACAAAAAAAATGTTTTTATGACATTCTTCCAAGTGATATTTACCAACCGACTGTACTATAAAGCAACTTCCCACTATAAGATCTTTACAAAAGAGTGATAATTTCGCTCCCTCTACTTGTCCCAGTATTTTGTGACATTTATTCTGACTCACCTGTACGTGAACATCGGATTACAATTAAGGTCACTCCATGTTCATGAATTCGATTGATTGATAATGATTCCAGGCATGACAACTTCTTAAGGTCATTAGTCCGGTTAGTGCAGTGCGTATGTATTCATCGCAAAGTGGCGATGTTCTTCCCCCGCCGGATGGTGAGATCCGGCGCCGACCTACCGTAAACTAGCGGGGTTTCCCAAACAAGGTATCTCCCACCACCGGTGCACTGCCCCAGCCGAGACAAGCTCTAAACCCCCGACCGTTCTCCCGGTATTTGTGGTAGTGCAGTGCATGTTAGTGTAAGTGTGTGTGTGTGTGTGTGTGTGTGTGTGTGTGTGTGTGTGTGTGTGTAAGGGGTGAGGATAGAACAAGGAATATGAAGGAAAGATTGTGCGCGGTCCGTGACCCGTTTTTTAGGGAAACGGAAACCAACCGATCAGAGCGACCGGCCGCTAAAATTCTCCTCTAGACTGCAACTGAATTCGACCTAGTAGACAAGCACCTTCCGATCAGAGGCACTACAGTGACATCAGTTGATACTCTGAACCACCTCTGATGAATTCGATTTGGGATAAGTATCTGTCATGGAACGCTAGAATTCAAGTAAATGATCCGTTTTCACTATATCACTTCCCTTAACATCCGTAATATTTACCAGCGTTACGCAGTCAGCACCCTACAATAATAGATTGACTGATGATCAAAGATTTGGCGACATTCTTTTTTTTTGAATGTCTCATAAGAAACAAACAAATAAATGCTGCAAATAATCTGGTGCTTTGCCCTCATGCAGATAATTTCTTGTTAAGAAATACATCGACAGGTGAGCAGAACGTACGGACAATAACTTACGACAATAAAATCTGCTGACCCATATAATATTGAAGTTCGCCGGTCACGCAGTGGAAATATCAGCCGTAAACAAACAATATGTTCGATCGGGAAACAATAAAATATTGTAACAATATATTACTTTACACTCATTGATATAGAGAATGGGTCATGTTTTAATTTTCGTCATGTTTTCGCGTACAGATGTTGAAATTAAAACATTTTCAGGATTTGTAGCATAAATACACCCAAATATAGCATTCAGACGGAAATGAATGGAGAACATGGCACACATCGCTCGCTGCTTCACGACTGTTTTATATTCAAAGCTGACGCTGGCAATATTTGTCAACAACGACAAAGTAAAATTCACTGCCACCGTTCCGCTGTCGCGTTTCTATTCGTCACGTTGTTCTATTATAATCAAATGGGGCACTCAATGAATGCTGCGCTCCATTCAGCCACCGCAGCTCAATTAACAATGAGATGAAAATGAACGCTTTTCCAAAGGGAATTTCATGAATAAGCTCCATTGTATCCAAACGCTGTAGTTAAAAAAAAGTAATAGCAAAAAATGTAAATATGGATAATTTTACGTCAATAAGTAAACATCTGTTCGATATATTACTCTTATGAAAAAGCATCAAGGAATTTGCACATGTTCCCTATGTTCGGCAAAAATAAAAATATATTTTTGCTCAGTATGTGACCTGCCGTACACCCACGCTTGAGGAGTCGCCTAATAATCAGTGCAAAATGTCACATGTGCAGTATTGTTTCACTAAATTGTCCACCAATGTTCATTGGCAACAAGGGATCATCTCCGACTTGTCAACGTAAGATTTATTCTGAGAAAGCATGTAACGCGTAGCATACTTACTATGTTTTCGCTCGGGTTTCCGGCTTAAGTCGTGTCGTGAGAAGATTAACTAACGTGTCTTCCATACTTTCAAAATCTTTGTGATTAATGTACAAATCCCACCTGCTATTTCACATTATTCAGAAATGTTGTCGACCCACCTCTAAAAATTAATCCTTGAAAGAAATGTTTCGGAAGTTCGGTCAGTGGGTACGTCGTGTTTCGCGACAACTATTCTGAACATGAGTAAGTATTGTGAGAGCAGTCATGTCGTAGCCTGTCGGGTTAACCAGGTGATCGTGTTCCTCCCCTTGATCCCGTGCCGACCTACACGTCAACTGGCGGCGGTTCTCCACCAAGAGTCTCCCCCTGTAGGGCATTGTCACAGTCGGGACAAACTGGAAGCTCCAGACTTCAATTGAATTGAATGTGCCTTATTTTACGTGGCGAGACTCAGGCCATGAGGCCTGCTCTTCCGTCTGACCACGCAAATTCCGCTACGCTCCTTTCACCAACCATGGGAGAAAGAAGGTATTACTTGGGCGACGAAACAGGCGATTTTGAATATAGCTCAGAGGCATCATCAGCTTCAGGATCTTTTACATGCAGTAAATCTACTAACATGGGACAGCCGGCTTTACTTCCCCTACGGGCGTACGAAGGATTTTTTCGCCCTTAAAAATCCACGGTTCGAACCCACAAACTTGGGTATAACAGTCCGATACGCTAACCGTTACACCATCGCCGACTTGTCTCCCGATATACAAGTAAGTCACATAACTTTAGCACTCCTCAATACTGCTTTTACAGAAGTGCGTGAGAGAAAGGGGCTAGTTTATACATATACTCTTTTCCATTTTATCATTTGTATTTTATAAGATATTGAGGTTACTTTGTTGTTGTTTTTTTCAAATGGAACTATTCATATTTTTTAGTCTATCATGACGAGTCGCAAAAAATCAAAATTACTCAAAAAATGTTTATCTAACATATGACAATAAGTATATCAATGGATTCCGTTTTTGCGCTCGTCATGATACACTAAAATATATATAGTTCCATTTAAAAAAAAGTTACCTCAGTTTATCGTAAAATACGTACGTAAAATACATACGTCAATTAGCCCCATTCCATCATGCACTTCCATGAAAACTCGATTGCATTAATTTCAACAGTCAAAAAGAAAATAGAGGAGGTACTAAAGATTCGTGACTCATCCTATATGTAATGGCGCAGTGCACGCGAGTGCATGTATATGTAAGGGAAGAAAATGGGTCGAGGATGAGGAAGAAATGATCGCATGCGGTCCGTGGTTCGTTAGTTAAGGAACTGCTCCGGCATTCGTCTGGTTCGCCCTGGTTTATGTTCGCCAAATCCGCCTCCTTCGCTTTGATTGATTGATTGATTGATTGATTTTTTCGTGTTTCCGGGCGCGTCAACTACTTTGGTCATTAGTCCCGTTAGTGTAGTGCATGTATTTCTCGGGAGATGGCGGTGATCTTCCCCCGCTGGATGGCGAGATCCGGCGCCGACCTACCGTCGGCTAGTGGGGCTTTCCCCTAACCAGGACTCTCCCACCAGCGAGGCACCGCCCCAGTCGGGACAAGCTCTAACTTCGCGACCGGTCACCCGGAATATGTGGTAGTGTAGTGCATGTTAGTTTTCACTGTAAGGTGTGTAAGGGGAGAGGATAGGTGTCCCTGTAAAAGTGAATATTTCACCATTAAGTCATTGCAATTATTATTAATATTATCATCATCGTCATCAATATTCAATACCAACACTTCGTTCTACAACTCATAGTATCCTAGCACGGGATTGAAACGCACTCTCTATTAGCGAACCAGAGGAACTCGGATTCAAAAGAGTCATCTCTGATTGTCTATCAACGGTAAATCTGCGAATAAACAGAGGATTACTTCACGCTCCAAACTTGCGTAGTGTTTGGGAAGGCAAAAAATTCATAAAGTAAGAAAACTATTGTTATCTTAAAACATGTAAACAAAATAGCAAAGAGCTGTACGTAACAGACACAATGCGAATTTGTTTAACTATTTTGGGAATATGAAATAACACTGCTATGCAGCAAACACTGTTTCGCTCCGAATCAGATGGCAATTACTCTAGACACACGGGATGTTACAACTGCCGCAGCGTTGACCACGTAGGCATTTTGTTGAAATCTTGTGAGAGAATGGCACAGTGCCTGTTGGTCGCAGTCAGGACGCTCGCAGGGAACTGGGCGGGCTTTCCAGTCCGCCGTACAGTAAACGAAATGCACTAATTATCACCTGGCTGAGGGTGAATGACTGCTATAAGGTTCATTAGAGGGCGCGACAAATTGTTACCTGACACGCAGTGAATTAGGTACGACGCATTCGGCAGTGAGTGAAAGTGAGACAGAGAGAAAGCAAGAGTGATGGAGTCAGAACGAGAGCGAGAAATACCGCAAGCGAGTGAGAGTGGGTGAGTAAGTGAGTGAGTGAGTGAGTGAGTGAGTGAGTGAGTGAGTGAGTGAGTGAGTGAGTGAGTGAGTGAGTGAGTGAGTGAGTGAGTGAGTGAGTGTCAGTGAAACAAGACCTGTTGATTGAGCTTAGAACTTGAGAAAAGATTATTTATTCTTACCGAAAATAAACGTAATACCATACCGTAAAACAATACCGTTTAGTATAACAGTTTCAAAGCTGTAATGGGAGAAGAATTCATCCATTTGACAGCTTGCACGAGACTAGCGCTCCTGGTGGCCAGAAAGATGCGTTTGTCTTTAGGCTGCTTAGTAATTCATAATTTTTAATGCTTAAAATTTTAGAACACTTAAAAGTGTATGTATGTGCATGTATGTATGTGCATAACCTCTGAAAATTAGCGGTATGCGCATAATAAAATACTTATTCTAAATTTATCATAAAATACCAATTTATTACTGTCAAAGAGTGAGGATAAAATCATCATTTACTTCACTGAAGCAAAACACGGAAACATGTCAGCGTTTGCTCTATGAATCAAGGAAAAATGCATGAAAAACCTTATGGGGTGTGACTCCCAGAAGTTTCAATAATAGAAAATAATTATAATTTTAATATTATAATAAATTAAAAATTATAAAATAGCATAAATTAAACTTTACATGGTATTTATTAGATGACATAAAATCTTTCTTAAGAACAAAATGCTTAATCACCTTATTGCAACATCGAAGAACAATTTTGTTTACGCTTTTCTTCCTGGATGTTTAGGAAACATAAAGAAGGATACGGTTCACGAATTCTTCTGATTGTTGCTACAATTTATAGCTCTAAAGACATTTCCGCATGTTGTTGGCATCTTCAATCCAACATCAATGTATGCAGGACGCAAATGTCAACACAATTTAGTAGCAAGTGAGCTAAAAGGAAATATTAAATAATACGCAATCAACTCAACTCACTGCATCAACATTGTATCACGCTATCACATACCATCAAGCTAACCACGTGTAAAAAGTATGCAAATATGTATGTCGCCCTTCAACAAACTGGTGCCAGTCTCTTGCTCGCCACTGGGAACGCTGAGATTGCATCCTATGAAAAAGTCCTAGGGAGCTTGGCAAGTGTTTTACTAAACTGTGGTAATACTCTAACTAATCATGCTGTGAAACGTTTCTTGTTCCTACCACTCACACCAAGCTGGGGTTCCATGTTTTGTAACATGAGCGATCTGATTCCTTAACAAGTGAAATTGAAAGCGAATTTAAGCCCACGAAATCCGGCAAAACATTATTCAATCTCTGACCCAGGTTAATTAAAAATGCAAGAGATTTTGCAATTCCAAAATCCTATTGCACGTAAAGAATAATTAAATACTGAGCAGCGAACGAATATGCGCAGTTTTCAAACATGTTAAAATGTGGTAACCGAAACAATTCGTAACCAATCGGAGCAACATTAAAGCGAAATACTGGGAAATGATTGAGAATAATCAAGTAACACCGATATTTAGGAGAGATACGCAGGCAAAATCTAATATCCATGATTCCAACATATAGGAATATACACCACAAATTATTCATTTGTAAAACTTCTAATGATTCATAGTTGTGGAATAAGAGCGCCTTTTATTTATGTCATCAACGGATCTCTGAAAGTAACACAGTCGCAATTTTGGCAGAATGGTCTGCAGAATGACGTGAGAAAAGAGAAAAGCAAAACATTCTTTTCTGAGAGTACGCAGTGACGACCTTAAACTATAAATAAATATAAACAAATTCACACTCAACGTTCCACGCCGTTTCTTATGCACAAATATCACCTTAAATAATCTAATCCTTTTAACAACAGGTAAAACGTAAGTCAATTCAAATATTTCGACAATGATCATTGATGATCATTATCCCTATTTTTTTTAAAGTAAACATAGTAAATTATCATTGTCCCTATTTCACTTAAAACTCTTAAGGTAAATATAGTCACCAAAATATATCCGGCTCTCAGTATAATTTACGATTAACTCACTTTGAGTGATTGTAAGAGAACATGATTTCCTGAGCATGGTCTAATTCCGCAGAAAATAAACCTCTTCTCTTCTCACAGTGCTAAAGTACTGAGGTTGCTGCAAATTGTTAAGTTAAGTAAGGAAATGTAATATAAAATTTGATGTTAAAATTTTTTTTGCAATTTGATTTAATGCAATTATGGGAAAAATATGTGTTATAATGTTATAAATTGTCATGCAATATAATCTGTAATAAGATGTAACGATACCGAATATTGTATTCCGGATAATCGTAAGCACAATGTTGCGCAATACACGTGCTGATGCCTTTTGCGTCTTTTCAGAGCCGCCGGACAGTTAATTCGTTCCGCCCAGCTGCATCCGCGACACCTTGGCGCCAGGCGAGCGGGGGGGAGCTTGTTTGTTTTCTCCAACTCCGGTCGCGGGTCTCTCCCCGTGGATCTAGCTGGGCAAGGGGGGCTGAGCAGTTCGGAGACTCCGGGATAGACCACCTGCGATTATTTACTAAAAGTGTGCAAGTGAGAGCGCATTATGGAAAATTCCGCTCGACACGCCGGCAAGACGCAGGAGCTGATTGGACAAAAATTAGTTAAGACGTAGAAACTTTTCACCAATGGAAGCACGTTTTGGCAAAATTTTCCTGAAACTTCTAGAACATTTGGGAAACTGGAGTGGGAAAAGGCTTGTGAGCGCTGGCATGCGCCGAGCTCGCAGAACAGTAGGAGAGATCACAGTAGGCAGATCAGAAGGACGGAGGAGAGGTGAGCGCTGACGTGCGCTCAGCTCGCAGAACGGTAAGGGAGATCACAGTAGGCAGATCAGAAGGGTGGAGGAGAGATGAGCGCTGGCGTGCGCTAAGCTCGCAGGACAGCAGAGTGGGAGAAGGGCAGTGTCCCGCTACCTTGAGTTGCGGACGAGTAGCTCCTCCGGTTACTCACTTATCGAGTATATTTTTTTTTATCTCTGCCGATCATGCCCGCGTAGCACGTCACAAGTTACGTGACGATCATTATCGCGCTGTCGGACGCCTGAGTCGTGAGCTGTCGTCACCATCATCGTCACCACCGCCGTCGCCGCCGCCGCCGTGGTCACACTGCGCCACCGCCACCGCCGCCGCCGACGCGGGACACAAGGACTCCCCTGCACCCCCGGGACACGCCGTCTGGCGTGAGGTTCGGCGACCTGTGGAGGTTGCTCACTCCAGCGGGCCTGCCTTGTAAACGGTGACTGTGCACTGATTTGTCGAGTTGCGGCAAAATCTCCATCACGCCCTTCAGGCGCAACGTTTATGTTTTAAAAAAACCTTTAATCCAGGGTTATAGTTAACCTCCAGGAAGTGCTGGCCGCGCATTGGCGCCTTCCTCACAACGTTAAGTTCCCTCTAATGTACTAACTTTGTAGCGTCAAATAAGAAGTATTAATTACTCATGAGCTCAGATCTTGATTTTTGTCTGTTAAAATTTTAATTACTTTATTAGAGTTCACTTGTGTTCAAAATAACCTTTATTTAATTAATCACGTACCTAAATCCGTCCACCATCCATATTTCTAGAATCTACATGCTTCCTGAGCTAGCCGGCCACACAAGCCCAGGTAAGCACAGGTACGTTTGGGAGACCGGGTTCGGTGCAATGTATACTTAATTCGACTGATATTTAATTGTGTATACTTAATGTATTGTGGCTACTTAATGTGTGAAACTTAAATGTGATACTTAATACATTGATGTATACTTAATTGTGGTCGCTGATGACTTTTGTTGTTAAAAAGCGACTTTAAATAAACAAAAAAACTCTTCTTCAGGTAAACCGTGCGGACTCCGCCTCATCCTTTCACTTTTCGAAATCCGAACCGCGCAGAAAATAATCCCCTTACCAGGTAAATGGTTCGGACTCCGCAAGCAGGAGCGGCACTCAGTCTTTCGTTCACTTCCTGTGAGCATCAAGAAGAATAGAAGCCAATGGAATTCATTTACAGTCAGCGCGGCAAGAACCTTCTCGTGAAAGGTGACTATAAATTGTATAGAGACATGGCGGCGATTAACGGAGTGCGGTGGCGATGCGTATTCAAATCTTGCAAAGCAAAATTTGGGTAACGCTAATAGACTCATGCTGAAGTATTCATTAATTTATGATGTAAATGGTCCTTTTATATAGAAATATGAAATAGTATTAGTTTCCTGTTTCCCCGTATACACATCGAATGCTTCCCTGATATCTCTTATTTCTGGGAAGTTTGACCATTTCCCCTTTATTACCTGGCTTTGTATCTGCGAGCTTTCTGTGGAGTTTTCCTGATAGGCGCTAATCCCCTACTTCTGCGCAGTTCAACCATTTCTTTATGACTACCTAGCTTTGTACCTGAGACCTTTGTGTGGAGTTCGCCGATACCTGATTTGGATTTATTTCCTTTCCGTACCTAATGAAGGAATTGATTTGCCATTTTATTATACACTGCTGGATTACTGCGAGATCAACGGGTGCCTCATTATCAATTCGAACGGCAGCAATGATTTAAAGCGAGTTACAATAAGAACCCTATAACTCGCAAAGGACGAAAATGGGCGAGACTAACCATTGAGCTGCGTGTAATGTCCGCTGATTCTGATCTTATTAGGCGCTGGTGCCGTTCTCTTTGAGAGGTGCGTAAACTCGCCTAACCGACAGCACGAGTCACCGTGGCGCGCTCTCGGCTCCTCTTGATGTTGACAGGATGTGCGAGATCAGAGGACGCGAAGCCCAGGGAATAATTTCTGCCCCCTCCCCCGACTCCGCGCCATTACGCATTACATATTCAACAGGAAAACCGCCCGATTATACTACCAAATGCTCCTCCGGCTGCGCTGTCCAATATTTTATCTTTTGTTGTTACAGCCCGCGCAAAACCTACAGCTTCAGTACGATGAAAGTTTACGCGCTGCAACTCCCGGTCAGAACAAGTGTCGGAATAAATAAATTACCGAAAGTCACTCTGAAAATTAGTGTACGGGACGACGGTAGAATGTCACCACAAAGTATATGTAGGTAGGCGCTGTCAACATTAATATGTCGCACACTTCCAAAATTACGCAAACACCTTTATGTAAGAAAAGTATTGCTCTGACAGGAACCGAACATAAAAACAGGTGAAAAGGTTGTAATTCTTCTGAAAAATAAACAAGCCATCGTATCAAATACGTAAATATCTAACAGATAGTGATGGTTAACAGCTTCACGGGTAGCTCACTGGATAGCGTACTCGCTTTTCATTACACGATCCCGGGTTCGTTTCCCGACTGAGGCATATTATAGGGTGCGCTTTCCTTGCAAAGTCTCAGTATCTGTTGCTGTGTGACGGTGAGAAAGCGCACCCTTCAGGTTAAGAAGACCAAAATACAGCGTAGGGAGGTCTATGAGTTCCATTACACCTACACTTTAACCCATGGCCGCAAAGCCGGGACGCCGCTGGTAGGCCTTGGGCCCGGCAGAGTCTGCTGTGCCAGGAGAGACAGTAATGGTTAACGTTTTACCAGTCCCACAAAGGCAAAAATTACAATTAATGATTGTATCTTCCAACACCCATAAAATGATATTTAGAAGAGTAAAATTTCCTTCGTCAGCGCTCTTGCAGTGACAAGGAAGACATTTTATAACATAATTCCATCGCCGAGGAAGAAGAAAACGTCATTAGTGTGAGAATTGTGTATCCTAGTTCGGACACGGGAGTATGGGATTCCTCCATTTGTAGTCACTTCGAAAAGTTAGAATAAACATTGTGACAACCTGTCAAAGCCGGAGGTGCAGCCATAAAGTTCTCTAACGACAACAAAGCACGATTATAATCAACTCTCATGTACGTAGAAAAACTGAAAAGAAGCATAAACTTGGGTATTTATACTAGATTGTAATTTTTTTTTACACATGATCGTTTGAAAGCCCATTACAATTACATTGGAAAAATCAGAACATTAGGCCAAGGGCCGAAGAACATTTACATATTTTTTAAGACAAACGTGACTTTTGAAACAAAATCTTTTCACAGTAATAACATATTCTAAACAGTAGGCCTGGCCAACCCGGATGATCGAGGTCGCTAAGGCCGGCGAGTCGTAACTGCCTCGTAACGAAAGGGTCACGGGTTCGAATCCCGTCCGGGGCATAGATGTTTTTGTGTGCCTGTATGTTTGTAATTGTCCATGCATCCTTCATCATCATCATCATCATCATTTCATGTCTCAACTGCGCCAGTGCTAACAACCTTTGAGTGTAAAAAGGGATTCAGCATAGAAATGCTGACCCCCCCCCCAAAAAAAACGTCACGTGTACTTACCCCCAGGAAAATATGACGGGGCCTCTATTCGCTGGACAGTTCACGTGGTCGTAAGACGACCATTTCATGACTAAAAATAATACAGCATGCCTACATTTGTTACATAATTTTTTTTCCTTGGGTTTTTATCCAGCCGACAGACGGTTGCCCTTTACGTCCCGAAGGGACGCATATTCGACCCTTACACTAGACAAACACTTGCGGGCTCCTCTGATCTGGGGTCAGCAGAACGCGAGGCCCCCCGCGACAACACACACAAAGTCAAGGGACAAACAGCCATGCCCAAGGCGGGACTCGAAAACGCGACCCTTCGGACCGAAGCGCTGAGTCGGTACTCGCTCTTAGCCACCTCGGCCATCCAGGTCGGCTACATAATTTTATCTAGGGATAATAAAGTTCAAAATATGCGTTGAAGAGAACGATAAGAACATGAATCCGAAGTTAAAACTCTTACTCTTTGAGAGAGAAGGGCGGAGGGGGAAGAGAAGGGCAAACAAGCGAAGCAAGAAGGGCGGGAGCGCGGGCCTGCGCGGTTGCCCAGCGAGGGCCGCCGACGGCGCTCACATGCAGAAACAGGAGCAAAACCAGGCGCTGGCCCTGCGCGCCCCACCGCCGCCGGCAGTGGCTACAGCGGCAGCGCGTGAAAAGCAGCTGGAGACAACGACCGCCCACCCGCTCGCACGCCCGATCGCCCGGCTCGGGGCGACGCCGCACACAGTGGGTCTGGCACCAGAAACGTATTTAGCTAATTGGCACTCAAATCTATTTACATTTATTTTTCTTATGAAAATCTTGATTGATTGCTTATGTATTTGTCCCGACTGGGGCGGTGCCCCGCTGGTGGAATACATCTGGTTGGGAGAAAACCCGTTTGCCGACGGTAGGTCGGTGCCGAGTCTGACCATCCAGCGAGGGAAGACCACCGTCCCCTCCCGAGCAAAAACACGCACTACACTTATGGGACGAATTACCCTAGCAGTTGACGTACCCGTAACCACCAATAATCAATCAATCAAGCTTATGCATTGTTTCCGAGCGTGGTTTATTTGGTGATTAGTTCCGTTGAAGTACTGCATGTTATATCCCTCGAGGAGACAGTGTTCCTTTCGTTCTGGAAAGTGAGATCAGGCGTCTATCTACATGACGGTTTACAAGGGTTCCCCCCTCAGGTAACTCTGCCATCGGGCTATTGCCCCAGCCACAAGGAGCTCGAAGCTCCCGCTTCGTCTCTCAATATGTGTGGTGGTGTAACGCGTGCACGTGAGTGTGAGTGCGTGTGTGTATCCGTGTGTGTGTGTGTTTGTTAAAAGCGAGAGGAGAGGACAAGGATGAAGGACGTGTAAATGTAAGCTTCCGTTCGAGTCCATAGCTTTTTTTAAAAATTTATTTAACCAGATTAATAGGGTTAGCACTTTACAGGAGAGTATTTGTTTTAAGTATACTATAATCGATAGCGGCTCGAGGATACGAATAACTAAATTTGCACACTATCATAACCCTATTTTTGATTGAGAACATCCACACTGGATATATCTATGATGATTGTTATTAATTTTGTGAAGAAGAAGAAGAAGAAGAAAGGAAGATTGAGAGTGAGAGGTGAGATAAAAATTTCTCTAGGTTTTGGGTGACGGAGCAGATCTTTTGGGAGACGCGATTTAATTCTTGAAGGAGCAATGCTGTTTTTTCCGAAGTTAAAACGGTTGGTGCAACGGGCAGTTTGGAGGTTGCAAATGAATGTGGATGACAGTAAGGAAATGTAATTTACAATTGGTTCTATGTCTATTTCTCTATGCAGTTGTTTGTTGGTTATATACCACGGGGCATTGTACGAAGAATTTTATTCTGAAAGGTATATAAGGGTTTTATAACGGGAAAAGCGACGCCTTCCCAGATTGAGGCTACCTAAGTGATTCAGGGTCTTAGGACTGATCTGTAAGAAAACAGAGTGTTCAATATTTAGAGATGACTTTTTATTAGTAAGGGAATATAATTTGATTAGGAGTCCATAAGTTTTATTCAGTCTGTGTATATTATGAGGTTTCCTTGTAAGACGAGTAACCAAGAGGACGCCTAGATATTTCTTTGAATTATTTGAAGGGGCCCATGTAATTGGGTAATTATTTATTTTTAAAATCCATTGTTTCTTCGCTTTCCGAATGATACCAACGTTTACCTGTCATGTTGCAGTCTGCAACATGACGGATACCTGTCATGTTGCAGACTTCCTCAGGACAATTCTGCGCGTTTGGTATTATATACTACCCGGCCGTGCCCTAAGATGTCACCTTGGGACAGTCGGTCTTCCGAAAGCCGACCCACACGAATAGATACCTCCAAGCGGATTCGCCGCCCGTTCACGAAACCGGGGGTGTTGACAGTGACCACGAGAGCTGAGCTACATCAGCCAGCGATTTGGCTAGATTTTCGGTCGCAATCGCCTATAGTGCGGGCCGTCTAGGTGGTGGGAGGGGCGAGGCGGGGTGTCTTTGTGACGGCGCATGGGCGGGGGCTTTTCTTGGGCGTGCGTGCGTCCGGCCGGCCAGCGCAGTCGCCCCGGGCGACGCCGCTTTCAGCGCCCTACAATGCCCTCGGAGCCAGGGCGCGCCCCGCCCCGCCCCGCCCCGCCTTGCCCCGCCCCGCCCCGCCCCGCCCCGCCACACGCAGGCGCTGCTCGCTAGAGAGCAGTGCGTGGAAGGCAAGCCCAAAAATTACAATTGCCTCCTAATCCTACCACACACGGTTTTAAACAAGCGGACGTGTTGCTGAAGAAAGGCAATTTGCTATTTACCTGTCACTATTGTCCTAATTGTTTGTAATAGGTAGTAATTGTTTCATTTGCACTTTAATACTAATTTTGTATAAAGAGACGTATATATACAGGTGAGTCACGTAACTTTAGCACCTCCTGCAGACTTTGAACGGTGAAGTTACTGCAATGCAATTTTCACGGAAGTGCATGAGGGATTGGGACTAATTGATAGAGTATTCATTTCTATTTTATCTCTTCTATTTTACAAGATATTGAGGTAACTTTGTTTTTTCTAATGAAACTATATATTTTAGTTTATCATGACGAGCGTCAAAATATGAATTCAATGATATACATATTGTCATATGTTAGATCAGCATTTTTGTAGGAATTTGCATTTCTGTGTTACTCGTGTTTAACGGATATTTTGAACGGATAACTGTCCGCAGCACAAAGTCACGCAGCGTTTCCACTGCTAACGCGCGATCGGGCAAGGATAGCTGAACACAAATCAAAATTACTCAAAAATGCTTATTTTACTTATGACAATATGTATATCATTGGATTCGCACAGAGTACAACACGCATGTGGTGGCGGCCGGCCATACGGGATATACTACGTAATATCTCTATTATAATGGCAGTTCTCTACGTCCAAAATTTTAAACACTAAGTTCATATTAATAAATCTACAAAACGTGGATGTGACAATTTTTTCGTTTAAACTTGCATTACAAAACCTTGATGACTTCCAAGAATGTCTTTTATATAGAATGTCTTTTACATATTTAAGAAAAAAAATATATTCAAATTACTTGCAACATGCAAATCCTGATGTAAACCACACCGTACGTCTCTACGATTTGTGACATAGAGAACCATTTATTTGACTGTTTATTTGGCCATTCATGCTTGTTGATGAAGGTTATAAAGAGACTAAACGAGCAAGAAAAAGGTGTGGGTAATGCGTTTCTAGACAAAACAAAGGAAAATTTATCAGACACAAAAAAGTAACAGACAATTGTGTGGAACGATTATACCTTCAACTTTTGGCAACAAATCACATGAAATGTGCTTCTGCCAAATGAATATCGACAAAATGGTATTATTAAAAGGACACAAATTTGTTTCATATATTAAATTTAATAATTTTTTTGCATAGTTTTTAAATTTGAATAATCTTAAGAAGCTTTTTTGCTGTAAATATTTGCGCGATATTCTTTATGTCATTTTATTTCAAATAATAATCTCTGCTTCGTATATGTTAGTATAAAATTGGTTTTAACTCCATTGTTTGTTTTGTTAATATTAACAATAGCATGATATTAAAAACGTTAAAAAATTATCATTATGTTTTTGGACCTATAAAAGAAATTCAACACACGATGTCATTTTAGCTTCTAAACAACGGTTTCCACCACTTACACAAAACATGGTCAAAAGAGGATAGTGTCTATTTCACCCAAGAATATTTTTCAAGAAAATGAAAAAAAAAGTTCAAAAACCGAAGCATTGGCAATTGAAATTACTTTTCCTTTATGAATTAACTAAAGATAATTTTCAATAAAACGTGATGTGTGTTAATTAATAACACAGGCACACAAAAAAGTGTCAGATCCAAAGACTTGACACATGTATGTCGAGGCGCTGAATCCAAATCTGAAGCCAGAATTCCGTCACCTCCCTCCAGTTTTTTAAACACGAAAAACCATCGGGAAAAAGTAGATTGTAAACTTCTCGGTTTTTTGCTATAAAAAAACTGGAATGCGGTGGCGCAATTCTGGATTCAGATTCGAATTCAGCGCGTCCACATTCATAGATTGATTGATTTTTTCGTGTTTCCGGGCGCGTCAACCGCTTCGGTCATTAGTCCCGTTAGTATAGTGCATGTTTTTCTCGGGAGATGGCGGTGATCTTCCCCCGATGGATGGCGAGATCCGGCGCCGACCTACCGTCGGCTAGTGGGGTTTCCCCCTAACCAGGACTCTCCCACCAACGGGGCACCACCCCAGTCGGGACAAGCTCTAAGCTCCCGACCGGTCTCCCGGAATATGTGGTAGTGTAGTGCATGTTAGTGTAAGTCCACATTCATAGAGAAACATGTTTCAAGTAAAGACTCAAAGGGGTCTGACAATTTTGTGTGTGTGCCTGTATTCATATGTGTATCATATTATAGAATCTTTAACAAAAAAATGTCAAAAATATTTGTGAACTTGGTTGAGCAAAATATACAAATTTATTTAAAATGTTTCACGGCAGTTGCTAGGATAGTACAAATTTGAGATTACCCCCAGTTAATACAGTACACGTTTAGGAAATATACGTGTTTCATTCATTGCTTCCCATTTTTCTTTAAAAACAAAATAATGGCTTTCAATACGCATTATAACAGTGTTTAATAACATCTCATTTTCCAGATTCCTTTTAACTCTTAAAAAATGGGTACTTTTACAGCGACCGGTCAAAAAAGTTTGTTTTTTTGCCGCGCGGCAACGTGATCTGCGAGAAACGCGGAAAATGAAGATCCCGCTGTGAATCCCAGCGGAGGGTCGGGACAAGTTCGGCTGCCAGAAGTGTCGCGAAACACAATAAGGCTGAGGCGGCGGCGGCGGCGGCGGCAGGGGCCAGCCGCGGGGCCAAACGGGAGTGAGTGAGGTCACGTCCGCTCTCATCGGCCGCTGGGGGCGCTGCGGTCACGTCCCCCACTTTTCATTTCACGCTCGGCGACTCTACTGTGCAGGACGTGACGTCGGGGAGGGGAGGGGCGGAGAGGGGAGGGAGCAGGGGCAGGGGAGGGGCGTGGGACGACGGGGGGCGGGGGGGACGGAGAGGGCCGGGGGCGGCCAGGGGCAGGGCGGGGGGCGGAGGGCGGCGGCGGGGCGGAGGGCGGCGGCGGAGGGCGGAGGGATGGGACAGGGGGGCGGGGGGACGGGGCGGAGGGCGGCGGCGGAGGGCGAGGCGAGGAACAGGCGGGGGACGGGGCGGGGTTGGGCGGGGCCGACCGGGGTGGAGAGGGGCGCGTGGAAGCGGCCGGGGTGCGGTGGGGTGGGTTGGGGCGGGACCCAATTACCCATGTCGCGCGCCCGATCGCTGGCAGGCAGGCCCGCGCGCCTCCCTCGCCTTTCCCTTAACGCTGCCATTTGGAATCACACACTTCGCAGCGCCATTTGTCACGCGCCGCGCAATGTAATTACATGCGGATTGCTCCGGCGCGGGAAGAGATCGCAGGGGCCAGGAGCACGCGCGGGCGCAACGAATGGCGTCACATAACATTTGCACGGGAATGTTTTTCGTGTTTATGAGACGCGCACAAAAGAGAGGAAGGAAAAGCAAATGGCGGGAAAGAGGTGAGAAATGTGCATCTCGCTGTGAACATTTCCATTCTATTATCATGTTTTATAGAGATCGGAGTTGCAGTGGAATTGCATGCAATACGGCCAACGCGATTAATGCGAGTGAATATGAAAACCTTCATCATGATTCAGCAGTTTTTTTTTTTACTTTAGAACGAATATACTGTAGTCCACCTCTCTGTTTGGCAGCCTTATCTCTATCGGGACAAATTTATTCAAAAGTTAATAAGTTAAAAAAGTTATACACTTTTTACTTAGAATTTTATAACTTATGAAAATTCAAAATTGATGAATTCAAATGACAACTTAATAACATCAAAGAATACACTTTATCACTCTTCTTATTTACTTGTATATTCTTGGTTTTGTTATTAATTTAGTCTGCTCCTAAAAATAACAAATGGTGCCCTTATCTGGATCCCATGCTTCTGTGTCCTGAAAGCGCGTGCACGTTCAAATTACAGTCGACTCCGGTTATAGTGAACTCGGATATAGTAAACCCTCGGTTGTAATGAACTTATGTCACTGGTCCCGTTTCACTTCCATTACAAATCAGGATAAGATTCGGTTATAGTGAACCTAAACCTTGGCTACAATGAACATAGGAAATACATCCTGGAAACAAATATATCGCCTCAGTGCCACAAATTTCAACTCCAAGACTGGGAGCAATAGCTCAATGCATCAACTGATGTCACTGCAGCGCCTCTGACCGGGAGATCCTAGGTTCCAGTCCTGGCGGTAGAAGGATATTCGACTATTATCTTTTCAGCTCGGTCGAATTCAGTCGCTGTCTGGAGGAGAATTCTAGCGGCCGGCTGCTCTGATCGGTAGTTTCCCGTGGTTTCTCTGATCAACACCAGGCGAATGCCGGAGCAGTTCCCTAATAAACGGGCCACGGACCGCACGCGATGTTTCCTTTCTCTTCCTTGTCCTATCCTCACCCCCTTACTTACACAACACTAACATGTACTACACTATCACCCATGCAGGGAGACCGGTCGGGGACTTGGAGCTTGTTCTGGCTGGAACGGTGCTGGTGGGAGATACCTAGCTGGGGAAAACCTCGTTAGCCGACGGTAGGTCAGCGCCAGATCTGACAATTCAGCGGGGGAAGACCACCGCCACCTCACGAGCAAAAACACGCATTATAATTACGGGACTAATGACCATAGTAACTGACGCACCCAGAATCACTTTGTAAGAATCAATCAATCAATCAATCCAACTCTAGTCACCTTGGAAAAAATATCGTTGTCACTGGTACCCGTCAGGAACTATACCCAACAAAATTGTCAAGTATTATTTAGAAGAAAGATCCAATATTAACAAATAAAATAAGTACAATAATAAATAATTAAACGTAAGATTGCTTGAAAAGATAAGGGTTTTATGAAGATTTCTGAAGGTTGCTGACCAAAACTTATAATCGAAAAAGTCTCCCTTGAAGTGAAGAAGCGGACCTACAATGTGTACGTACTGATTACCTCATGCCATTCAGTTTCAAATGCCGTGTCCTGCGTGGTCTACAATTAGCGGTGGTGACGCGCGGCCTATGTTTCAGTTTCAAGCGCGGGGTTATTTCCGCGGGACGAAGCGCGTTGTGTTCTACGCAGACGACAGGAAGCAATCAACTTGCCACATTTCCAAAATTTGCGACAGCCCCGCGCCACGCGGATTGATTGCGTTGTGTTCTATTGCCACATTTCCAAAATTTGCGTTGATTGATCGTGTTTCTAGGCGCGTCAACTGCTTCGGTCATTAGTCCCGTCAGTATAGTGCATGTTTTTTTTTGTTCTCGGGAGATGGCGGTGATCTTCCCTCGCTGGATGGCGAGATCCGACGCCGACCTACCGTCGGCTAGTGGGGTTTCCCCTAACCGGGACTCTCCCACCAGCAGGGCACCGCCCCAGCCGTGACAAGCTCTAAGCTCCCGACCGTTCTCCCGGAATATGTGGTTGTGTAGTGTATGTTAGTGTAAGTGTGTGTGTAAGGGGAGAGGATAGGACAAGGAAGAGGAAGGACAGATCCCGCACGGTCCGTGTCCCGTTTGTTAGGGTTCTGCTCCGGCATTCGCCTGGTGTTGATCGGAGAAACTACAGAAAAGTGAAAGGTGTTAAACACAGTGGAACAGTTTGGTGAGTTGGACGGTGTTAACAACATTGGAAGAGGCATTGAAGGGTGCCAAGACTGCATTATGATACTTAGAGTGGCATGCAGAATTAAGCACGGAGAGACCATGAACTCTGTAGAAGGATGTAGAGAAATTACTAATGAAAAATACACGAAAAAAAAAACAATTGAAAATAATCGAGTTTTCGAGGACAGATATTGAAATTTTCAGTTCGTGCTGTGAATGTACTTTGCTGTATCTCTATATTAATAAAATGAATCATTCTTTATTAAATTTGACATCATAGAATTTAGTGGACCTCGGATATAGTGAACCAAAAATGTTAGTCACTCGAATTTCACTATAAGCGGAGTTGACCATAATTCTATTTTACTTTACTTTTCTAGAATTTAATTGTCTTCCAATATTACTCCTTAACCAAGAATTCAAAACTTCTGTTCAGATAGTGAAATCAAACGCGAGTTCTCCTGTACTCTTACAAATTGAGTTCTTCAACTTTCTGACCACTCCCTTTCCTAGATATGAACCTTTCTGATCTCCAACATGTTTCTACTGGTCTCCAACCTACCGAGAAAAAACGTACTTTTTTCTCCCCTGCCTCATTTTTGCGTGATTTGTGAATCGTCGTCACTTGTATACAGTTCTGTTCCCAGAAATCCTCATAAAACCCTTATCTTTTTCAGCAAACTTATCTTTAATTATTTCTTATTGTATCTAAATATTAATTATTGTATCTAAGTATTAATTGGCAATTCTGTTGCGTTATATTTTGTGAAAAATTGCCGGGACGTTCAGTAGTAATATTCCCCCAATCAGACAATTCTGAAATATGCGCCTCATAGGTAGTCTATTAAGACTCAATGATTTTATCTCAGGTATAGTGTAGAATGCCATAATACTTTTTTGATATTTACATTAATCTCCAGTTAAGCGCAGTTCAGCTGGGATTTGTCTCTGGCCATATCACATTCCGTGTAAATAGGATAAATAGAGGATGAGGCCTCTTTCAAATTGAGTACCCAAAATGTAATAACTTAAGACGCCTATTCTGAACCCAAATTGGGTCAGTTTGGGAAAGTCGTACCACACACGCGCCTCTGGCGGCTACACTGTCGCCCTGGGTTCAACTCTCGCGAGCCTTGGGGTACGCCAGGCTCCATCGTCCGCCCCCCGCCGCGCCGGCCCGCTTCCAGCCTCGGCAGCGCCGGCACCAGGCACGGCCGCGCCCTGTCGCTTGCAACACGCGCCTGCGAGTTACTGCGCGGCAGCACGCCGCGGATTTATGCGACGTCACCTGCTCCCACACGGGCGCGCACGCCGCCCTCGGTTTAAGATGCTGCTCGCCGCGCCGCCACAGTGACAGGGCGCCAGGAACGCCCGAGCCCACGGACGCAAGCCATCCCACCTCAGAAGGTGAGATGGCGGGGGAAGGGGCTTCAGCGCTTGCTCCAAAACTGCGTCAAATCACAGATGCTCTACAGGGAAGAAAACAGTTTCTCCAGATTACGAGGTGGGATTCATGTTTCTGGCCTCACTAACTTCTATTTGCGATACAAAGATTATTACAATACAATTATGTAACTTTTCAACTCTCCTTTGCTGCAACCCACGTTTCACATTTGTTTAACAGTTTTATGTTTTTGAAAAAATACTCCAAAGTTTTTTTCGTAAAATGGTCAAAAATTGCTTCTTTCAGCTCAACTTCAAATTTCTTCTCCGAAGGTCTTACCTCAGATTTGATAAGTGGCTGTATTCGTTGGGTACCTAAACTGAGCTGTAGGATGAATGATCCAACTCCTTGAAATCATTCTTTGCAATCTGGGCAGTAAGCACATGTATGCATTGTCATGACGACGTTAAACACCATGATTATTCATGCAGCGCATTCAACTCAAGTACTCCTCTCCAGAAAAACAGTGATATGTCGGAATACTTATAACATTACAACAATAAAAGATAATACTTTCCACTGCTTAGAAGGTTTTTAAAATGGTAATACAAAATGTATTTTTTATCTAATTTTAATGATTCAGATTGACTTAATTATTAATTACCTAGATGCTAACTTCACTCGGTTTGTCCTTTCATATTTCTCGTCCATAATTTCCCCCATAAAAGAACACGTATCATCATTCAACTGTTTCATATTTCCCTTGTAACCACGATCCTTTTAATCCTGGTAGGTTATGCTGTGTATATCGTGCGCGTATCTAAGCCAATAACAATCAAAGAAACCACTAAAAAATAAAGGTATTTTCACATTTAAAATAAGAATTTACAAAGTGCGAAATGTTCGCAGGGGTTCAACTAGTTAAATGCATATTCCTAATGAATCAACTTTCATGTATTGCCTAAAGATAAATGGCGTTATTGATTTTAAACAGAATTAGTTTCGTTCTTGCGTTCGTCCTGTTGAACCGTAAGCGTTTGAATGAAATCAGGAAACATTTTTTCCGAATTCTTTTTATTGAGTACAGACCCTGAAAATACTTCACGGTCTATCGTAGTGGCTGCTGTCCTCTTCCAAATCGGGACATCAGAAAAATGAAGTTTTACAGTAAAGCAAAATTCATTCGCAGGTACTAGATCAAATCAACCCTTCACGTTTTCTTTCTAGCTTCCATCATATTATTATACAGGCTGATGCGACAATTTTCCTCACCTGCTCAAATTTCACATTGAAAAAAAACTGGTAGTTTATTTGAGAGAAGAGCCCTTTGCCTGGGGATAAACTGCGGTCCAGAGAGGAGGAGAAGGGCGGGGTGGGCGGCAGGGTAGGGGACGGGGCCGCGCGGGATAATCGGCGACGTCACCGCCGCAGAGCTGGCGCGCGTCACTCACAGCGCCCAACGGCGGAATTAAACCCCCTCTCGACTCGACGGCGACAGCTCGACAGCCCGACAGATGGACGCGTGTCACTCAAACGCTGCTGTCTTCTCCTCCATTCGGCAGCCGCCCCCCCCCGCCCCCGCCCGACATTATGAGCGAAACGCCAGTGATACGCGAAAACATTCGAATAGGACGCCTCTCGTCATTCCGCACCATCGAGGCGCTCCGCACTCACTTAAAGATTTCGTTCCGGTCAAACGAACAGAAATATCTGTATTCCGGGGGATGTGGAAGCTCAGTCAAGCGTTTCAACGTACGAATGCGATTCAGCGTTGTAACCGCGTGAAATATGCATAAAAACTTGGTACCTCACGATGGTTATAACATATCTTTTATATTTCAAAAGTTGTTATGATTCAGTTATGAAAAATAAAACAAAATTTTAATAAAAGTTTCAAAGAGGGGGTGTGAAGTATTGTATTCTCATGCTCCAGCATTCTCAAGTGATAGACAAATGTGATTTCAATTTTGTTCAATCACGATTTTCACAAAGCAAGAAATGTTTTGATGCTCTACGTCATATTTAATTTAAAATGAACAATTATTCATGAAATTGAATACTGATATAAAAAGTTATGCCTACTGAATTACATAATAACAAAAATAATTAGTCTCATTAATATAAAATTAAAAGAAATGTGCTAATGTAGTAAGTTTGGGGGCATCTGCAGAAATGTAGCACAAAACGCAAATTATAATCGACCAACTATGCAGTGAAAATAGATGAGTTATGCGAAAAGGGACAGTTAAAAATCTCATTATTTTCAGTAGAACGATCATTTTCTGTACCTAAATTAATGCTTACAATTCATATATTGCAAAATGCTAATTATATTATTTTTTAATTCCATATAAAAATGGAACTAATGTTGCATTTGCACATTGAAATAAAGAATATATTAAAATTCTAGACCTACAGTCTTAGTCTCCCGAACTATATAGTTCATCGATTACATAAATCAATCAAAATGATCCGAACTTCATATTGATATTTTGATTTCACTGTAGGTCATAAGAGGTGTTTAATCACGAATTGAAAAAAACTCTTGGCACTATTCAAGTTAATTTTGCAGCAATAAATATATTAATGTTACTATTAACTAGGTATGTACGAGTGTCGTGCAGCGTTTCCAGTGCTTATATTTCTTGTTTGTTTTTATCGTGAAAATTAATAAGTCAGATATGTTGTTTGCTTTATATAAACATTTTCTCATAAACATTTCAGTTGATGTTTAATGATAATTTACGTAAGGAAAATGATTAAAGGTTAAAAATAATGGGATGAATGACGATGATGCAGTCACTGAACGACAGAAAAAGAAACGGCAGAACATTGTGCGTAGCTGTCGCAACCAACTTTGTCCATTCCAAATTCCTTGATAGAGGCGAGGATTTGAGCTTCCGCATCTACAGGTGGAAGCCAAGAGACCTTTAGTTCTTTTCATGCATTTAATGGGATCCCAATCGCGATTCTAGAGCTGCTTACTCACTGTGACAAGTGAGTGAGTAAATATTTGGTGTTTCTCGGCGCACCAGTTAAACTTTGGCTATTAACACTCCGAGTACATGTTAGAGTCGGAAGGCGGGGGTGTTTCTCAACTGATAGAACGTGATGTACGGCGCCCATTTACATGTAGGAGAAGATGATCCTATCCCTCCCAGGGGAGCACCGACCCAGTTGAAACAATCTCTAAGCTGCTCATGTCGATATGTGTGTAGTAAATTAGTGCGCTACACTTTAAGAGTAGTGCGTATCCACTTGTTTGGTCCAAATATCTTTTTAACTGTATTAACGGTCGAAAAATGAGTTCGGTCAACTTTTAGCATAGATTAATTGATTGATTAGTGTTTCCGGGTATGCCAACTGTTAAGTTCATTAGTCCCGTAAGCATGGAGCATGTTTCTCCCTCGAGAGGTAACGGTGATCTTCCCCACTGGATGGTGAGATCCGGTGCAAACCTACACGTTGGCTAGCAGGGTTTTCCCTAATCAGGTGTCTTCGATTAGCGGACCACCGCCCCAACCGGAACACGCTGTAAGTTCCCGGCGGGTCTTCCAATATACCGTAGTGTAGTGAATGTTAGTGTAAGTGTAAGTGAGGGGAGAGGATAGGACAAGAAAGAGAAAGAAAAGATCGCGCCTGATCCGCGGTCCGTTTGTTTGGGTACTACTCCGGCATTCGCCTGGTATTAATTGTAGAAGTCACGGAAAACTACCGACGAGAATGGCTGGCTACAAGAAATCTCCTCCAGTCAGCGGCTGAACTCGACCTAGCCATCTAGCTAGTGTCGAAAATCCTGCCACCGTCGGGAGTGGATACCCATGCTCTCCCGATCAGTGGCCCTCCAGTGACATCAGTTACTGCGGAGCGAGCTAAGCCGGTTTGCAGTAAAGTAGGTAAATGAATACTTTTGAGATGAGCTGCCAGGCCGCAGGCAGCTTGCAACGCTGGCCGCGAGGGGCGCCGCTGTCCGCGAGCCCAGCGGAGCTCATCAAAGCCAACGCGCACAGACAGCGGCGAATCAACTCGGCGACCGCGATAGGACACGTGCGGATCGACGTTGGCCGCGGGGTACATGCAGATCCGCATTATGTGGCGCAGCTTTGCATAAAACCCTGCTTGGCCCAAACACGCTCGTGCAGGCTGTAATGCCTCTCGTATTGGCGCTAGATCACCCAACTCCTGTCTTAAGAGGTCTTGTCTTGTTCGACGGCCACCAGCACACAATTAGTTCCGAAACACAATGGTAATGCTGTTACCCGATAAATTAAAATGACAATTAAATTGCGTATTTCTAAAAAAATATGAGGTTCAACAGTGTTATTTTCGCAAAATATTTACTTAGAAAAGAAAATATTCAAATGAAGGTTCTATTGAAGGTTCATGGAGATTTTAGAAAGAATATTTTAGTAGGCAGTTATTAATGTGACGCTTCAAAAAACGGGATGTGAAAGTGACTTAGCTATTACTGGTCGATTGCTTCCTTACATAGGATTTGATCTGCTTATGTAGTTTTTAAGGCAATTGTCGTTTGGTATGATGCTTCGCGTTTCAAAGGAGAGACACAAGGGTGGCATCACACATAATGAGTATAACTTGGATTTGCGTTCAATAAGGTCGGATCAACAAGAATTATAACTGAATAATGTAAGCAATATCTTCAACATCTGCAATGAAGCTTTTGAGTTGATATTTAGTAACTAGGGAACGCGTTTCAGTGAAATGCCATTTTGAACAATGCATTTTTTATATACAATAATTTTGTGTTATGACAAAAAGAAATGACCCATTTTTTACGACTTTTTTGTGCATTTCGTTTTTCACGTTTTGAATTTCATCTCTGTCATTTTTCACCTTTTCCCTTCCCCAAGTTTGTTTCAACGCATGTCATCGCTTTTAATATTTTAATGGTACTTCCTTCAAGTAATATTTACGAAACGCAACAAATATTCTGCGCAGAATGCCTATTCGATTGCTTCGCTCAGTAATTGTAATGTTAGCCGTTGTATGTAATCTAAGATTCCTGTGACGCCAATCAGAGCAGACTTCGGGATAACACAGATTGTCGGTTTGGCAGACTTCGGGATAACTAAAGTCAGTGATTTTCTGGTAACGAACAATCAAAATCAAAAGTTTGCAAGCTGAGTTCTTTTGAACAAAAAGAAGTTTTGGCTACGTCAGTAACATATCCAACTGCTTGAGTTGTTCCCCTAAACTAGTTTTGTTAAGAATCTGTCCGTAACTTTCTTTGCTTTTAGTGCATTTTAAAACCATTTTACGAGAATTTTATTGATATTTCTGTCGATGTTTTAGGTCATCAAAATTCTCCTATTAATAAGGTAACTGTTAAAACGTTAAGCATGCATCTCCAAAAAATATTTTGCCTTGAAATGTGGTTTTGGATTTGAAAACAATGCAATGAATTTGAAAAAAATGCAATGTATTTGAAAACAATGCAATGTATTTGAAAACAATGGAACAATAAAATAGTTGATTTATCCTTTCCTAAATTTTCTCTTGAATTCATATCTTTTCATTCAATTACTGACAATTCTCAATATAAGTATTGTGTCCTAATTAACATTAGGTACGAAATGGGCTGTTTTATTTTCATTTCAGCTAGCAAGTACCTATCTACGTTGGTGTCAATATGAAGGCAGTGAATGGAGATATTAATTCTTGCATCAAATTGAAATCAATATCTATTCCCACGATTTTCCGAAAAAAAATACTTATATATATATATATATATATATATATATATATATATATATATATATATATATATATATATTGAAAAAATGAATGTAGTTGTGTTACAGGGGCATACCCTCTCCAAAAAGTTTGATTTACTTGAGCTACTGCACTAAAAGTTCGCGTGAACGCTTAAGAATAGGGTGTTTTGTGAACGCCAAACGTTGCCCGAAAGTTGGTTTCCCTTAACCCTAGGATGCATAGGTTTGGAAAACCACAAGAATACATACGCAGGGCCACTGATCTCCTATGTAATACGCACTCGAAAAATGCACTTTAAAAAGTTGTTTTTCATTCTTAAAAATTTCAATAAAAGTAAACAAAATATTATTTATATAAATAACCCTAAGATGCATGAACATGATGATCCGCATGAATGCATATGCAGGGCCTCTAGGCTCTACGCAATTCTCTCTCGAAAAATGCACTTCAAAAAGTTGTTTTTTATTATGCACGGCCTCTGAGTCCCTATGCAAAAATGCACATAAATGTGTTATTATTCGTAACTTCATTTCTTAATAATTTCAATAAAAGTCAACTCTTAATATTAAACAAATGATTATTTATTTAAAAAATATGCATATGCATTGGCGTAATAGAATTAAGTTTCAGGACCTGTTAGAATAGAAATTCTGAAAACCTGATTCATAGAACTTCTGAGAATTTTTCCTTTGCCACTGACTAAAATGAAAGTATAGAGGTATACTAAAGGTTACACGGTGGACAATCTCTCAGAAATGCAACTTTCCGAGGTAAAAAGCGAATAAAAAACCATTAAAAAAATGTTAGAACCCCGAGGCACTGCATGTTCGCCCTAGGTTTGAAAGACGCAACCCGCAATGCTGCATTGTGCAATGCAACCAACAACGCAACACTGCATTGCCGAGCATGGCGCAGGGCGGGGCAGGCTGGCGACAACGAGCAGAACGCAGGGCGTGGGACAGGCTCTGCAAGGGGAGGCGAGCGAGGCCTTTAACAGATTGTCGCTATTGTTTCAACATAAACAAGCTTAAATAAGGTTAAGGAAAGAACCATCAAATTTTAATAAGAAAACATCGAATAAGAATTTAGTAGCATAAACCTTTATCACTTATTATTTAAGACTTTAAATTTACATATTATGATTTATAACCAGACAATTGGAGTTGCACTGTATTGGATACAAATTGTGAATTATGGTGAAATGCATTTGGGGCCATAGGAAACTGCTCGTATATACTATGAGAAGTAACTATATTTACTATATGCAAAAAAGTGCATGATTAAAAACAATTCATCTCTTTTGGAAGGGCCCTCGTAGCCATAAACATCACCCGGAAGTCCGATGATGAAATGATTATGATTGACCGATGATAAATTGATGTTAAAGTAAAATTTTTAGGTCTCTCAATTCAGTCTAGCCACAAATGGAACGTCCATTTAAATGAATTAACGCAAAATTAAATTCATTAAGCTACGCGTTCAAAATTCTTTCAAATTCAGCCAGCCGTCATACTGCTCGTTGTGTATATTTCACGAATGTTCATTTCCATCTGCGATGTGGCATAATATTCTGGGGAAATATACCTTATGGCTCCCAGGTCTTTTAGATTAAAAAAGAAAGAAAGAACAAGAAAAGAAAGACAAGACCCACAAAGAGTTGTAGAGCTAATGGAAGAACACGAAGAAGAAAAATATTGAAGGAAACTTATTTCATTAACAATTAAGGTAGAATTGCACACAAATATGCTGTGTATATTTGTTCTATTCTTGTAGTCTTTGCGTGTACAACACTACGGTTGACCAGATATTTTTTAATCCTACTAATGAAATTGGGTGTAAGAATTTTGTGCCGGAAATTTTCTTTCAGAAGTTGTGTAACACATTCATTGTTGGTTATTCACATCGTGGAAAATACTATTTGACTCTATCCCTTCCTCTGTTGCCTGCTGGAACCGCAACTGGAAAAGCAACCAGTGGCGAGGAGGCCCAATTACATTCTGTGCCCAAGGAAGATTAACCGAGATGTAATCTCAACGATTTGATTCTGGTCACGAAAAGACAAAACGTCTGCACTTCGTTTTTAATGAGAAAACGGTTAATTCGTTGAAAACCAAATGAAGGATGAAGCAATCAAAATGGAAATAGGTACTCATTTAACTCAAGAACCCATTGGGAAATCAAAAATTCTGGATAATTAATGGCATTGTAACAGTAAATCACAAACAAATACTCCAAATTCCGAGGTCCAAATTCAGGATATAAAAATAAAAGGTAAATTAGTCGCTTTCCATGAAATGTGAGAGTCTTAGCTCAATCTGGCTCTTTCTGTCGAATTACTTCCTACAAACGAAACACTAAGGAAGAATCTTCTTAATTCATCAGATTAATAATCTTTTGCCTAATTCTTCAGCAAGATTTTTTGTTTTTAACAAATTTTAATTTCCACGACCCTTTGTGATTTAATTCTGATGGAAATATTTTAATTCGCGAATTAGTGTTACATAAATTTGGAACTATGGGAACGCATTCCCAAGGCTTCCGAATGTAAACACATCCTTTCGGAATATCTTTTACAACAAATTTCGGAATATATAGTGGAGAGATACTTATTTGCAGTTACGTTCTGACATTGATTCATTTACCCCATAAGTTCTATATTTCTGTCTCATGCCCTTGAATACCAAAATATTAATTGTTTGACATCTCCGGGCCCTTCAATTATTATGGTCATTAAGTTTATCAGTCAAGTTTATCAAGAGAGTTGGATTTGTTCTTCCCCCCTCTGGGTGGAGAGATCAGGCGCCGATCTAAACGACGATATGCTATGAATTTTATCTTCCAGGTATCTACCCAGTGTACTGTATGTAAATGTAATGTATGTGTGAGCGTGTAATGGAAGAGGATAGTACAAGAAAAGGGAAGGAAAGATCGCGCTGTTCGTAGTCTATTTCTCCTCTAGCATTCGCCTAGTATTCAGAGACAACACGTTAAACTACCTATTAGAGTAGTCCATAGTACTCTACTTCAGACAGAAGCTGAATTCGACCTAGTTACCTAGTAGTGTCGGAAATCTGCCATCTACGGGACTCGAACTCTAGGACCTCCCGGCCATAGCCACTGCAGACCCAGTAAAAGTGCTGGCTGGCTCTTCGACAAACTCGGACCGTCAAGATCTAAAGAACTTCCCATAGAAATGTCAGTATTGTCGCTGTCGCGATGCTGAAGCAGTGATCTCAAATATGTTTTGGAGCTTGGACAGAAAAAAATAATAATTCATTAATTATCTTCTGTAGCTTGGAAAAGGAAAGATTTTACAGTCCTCTTTTTGAGTTGAACCCTTCAACCAAAACAGCTTGAGTTTATTTCATTAGTTTTTTTCTTCTTTTATTTTGAGTTCCGTTGCCACAGCTACAGCCATCTTCAATCAAATTCTCGTTCGGGATTTGTTGGCACGGTGTCAATTAGCCGCATTTTCTAGTTGCCAAGCATCTCCACAAATAAAACAATTTTACGATAATTTTATTTTAATGGATTTTATTGTGGTGATATATTAATTCACTCACAGGGTAAAATCATCAGCTGTGGCTATAATTAAGAACATATTCGCTGTTTTCTCCTCGTACTTGAGTACTTATTTCTTATGTAAAACCCAATGATCTATTAGCATACCTCTTTCTGAAAAGATCCCTTTCTTGAAAACTGGCAATTTTTAATTTCTTATACTATTAACTTATTTTGAAACACTGATTTTGTTCTAGTTCTCTCTTCACTGATTTTGCTCCAGTTCCCCGTTTAAAATTCTGAAGATTTTGGTAGTGGCCAGACACGACCCAGTTAACAATAGCGTATGGATATGGGTACCTTCTGAACGTGTCAAGTCCAAGAAAGTCTCAAAACATACCGTTCATATTTCTTATTGTAATGCCACTATTATTGTTATCAGCTTATTCTTCAAGGATAAAGTCAGGATAAAATTAATACATTTTGCCCTAAGCCTCACCATTAATGGTATAAGCTCCTGCTTTTTTATGTCTGAAGCATTTAATACTTTAAACAAATTGTTCGTGAACAGGCCACAATGACAAAGGCCTCCATTGACGATTCCCTACTTCCTACTATGTTGATAAAATAAACTTTCGGGTCGTTTCTGACATTTTTAAAAGCAGAAGTCTTAGTACGGACCTTTTCCAAGTATTTCTAGTGAGGTACTGCGTATGAGCCCGTCCGTATTGTCAACCTACTCTAGGGTGTGAGATAATTTACCCCAATTTGGGTTGGTTGGCACACCTTGACTTAATAATAATAATAATAATAATAATAATAATAATAATAATAAATATCATTATTATAAGTGTGTGAGTCAACACATTTTTTAAGTAGATGCACATAATGAGGAAGGTAAGCGTAATTTTAACGATTCTCGAGCGAGCGGGTGCGAACGTGTCGTGTTGGCAACAGCGCGCGGATTCTCGATAAGAAAGATTATACCTTCAAAACGTGAAAAGTAGTACAGATACTTGGTCCCTCCATCAGATCTCACGGTTAAGAAGGAAATGGTTGTAGTAGAGATATACTAGGATGACGTCACGAGTCGGTCGCTCGTTTATACACAGGAGTAGCCCAGTTATTTGAAAATATATTCCTTTGCCCCCACCCCCCACCAAACAAAACGCTCTCTTTAATGGATAGCAAACAGGGATAAAATGAAGGAGGAATTTTACATTCGTTTTGAGTAAAAAATCCTTAGGATCACTTTCCTCATCAAAACTATCAATGAGAAAACATCTGGAAAGTGACTTGAGAAAATTGTGAGACTTTCTGGAACTCTTGACGAGAGATATATTGAGCTTGGACCAGCGTGTGACATGTGGATCGAGCCAGTGTTTTAATCAACAATGTAACGTTTTTTCGTATTCTCAAAACACACTCCTCTCAAAGTCAAACCACTTATTAATATTATGTATTTGTCATCTAATAAGTAAATTAACACGAATGTGTAAAATATTGCTTCCTTACGTTTTGTAAGACTTATGCAATTCTGTGAATTTGTCCCCACAATTGCTTGATAGATTGATCAAAGTACGTTCATTTCATGGAAGTACAAAATGCACTACCTAAGCCTACCAAATCTTCATCGACAAGTGTCAAAGTGTAAAAGCGCAATTTAATTTAGATTAACAAACATCATCCTATTATTCTGCATTTGTTCTGCACATTGGTATTTGCTCACTCGACACAGACATATTGCTGCATTATCATTGCCTGCGGCCGTTTGCTCTGATTGAACGTATGCCAATTCACCTAACAGTTAATTCAAATTATTGGGCAACTAGAGAGCCTCTGCCGCATTTAAGCTCCACTAGTTTTGAGTTTCATCGCTTTTATGTATATCATCAAAGTCATAATAGATTATTAGTTCTGTTTACAAATTAATTATCTGCTTACATGCGTCAAATATTTGTTGGAAGTTAAATGTATTGTGTAATTTGAATAAGACACTATTGTCACAGAATTCCTTAAATGTGCTGATGTTTGATGGGGAATTACTTCACAGTGCTTCAATAAATAGATGAAAGCGGCGAAAAGAATTTTAGGAGCTTCTACGCTATGAAGAATTCAGGATGCACCATTCAGCATCCTGTAAAATACGTTACCATTCTGCATAGCACCAAAATGGCGCATTCTGAGTTCTTAAATACATAAATATCGGACTCCCTTAGGTTCCTGACTTAAGTGTCTTCGATTCGCATGTACAAACTGGCTTCACAAGAGCTTATAAATAATTATTTACTAATAATTAGAACAGGTTGACTAAAACTAGTTTGACCCGTGTATATATTATACTCTTGATAAATACTTGCTTTAAAAGTTAAATAACATACACTACACTTACGGGCCTAATGACCTTAACTGTTGACGCGCCCGGAATCACTAACAACCAACCATTGAAGTGAGTCGCAGTTTTCATTTCCTCAAGTATCTAGGGACAACGCGAATTCTGTCCTTAAAAAGCAGGCAGCTAAATAGCCATAACAAACCAAGTGCATCGAGAGTTGCAGTGCAGAGTTGATCTTGAGTTAATGAGGGAACGGCAAATGTGAGGGGCGTCCTGTGCAGCGGCGTGGACTTAGCACAAGGTTTAAGAGAACTTCTAACTTCAAATGGCTGTGCTTTTTCAAGATCGAATGTCCGAATGGCGACGGAGGACAGGAATTTGAAGTCATACGCGCGTATCTTCTCGCACTCACGTTGCTTGTGGGATGCACCAAACCACCATCCAACCGTGCACCAAACTTTTCAGATTCACCTTTTGCAAGTACGTGTGTAAAGGGAGCCAGGGTAACAAGGATGAGGAAGTAAAGATCACGGGTGGTTTCTAGACAATTTGTTAACGTACTGTCCGGGCATTCGCCTGATATGAGTAGGAGATACCAGGAAAAATTACCTTCAGATCTGCCGGCCGCTAGAAGTCTCCACCAGACATTGGTTATATTCCACCATTCTGACTAGCTAACATCGAAACTCCGCTACAGTTGTCGTCGAACTCAAGAGTTCCCACACTGAATCGCTGCTCTGGTTGAGATACTTCATCAAATGGCAGGTTGGAGTAGGGGGTAATGAGCAGATTGGAGTCCGGGGTGATGAGCTATGGGCAGGTCGGGTGAGGGCTGAAGGGTGCTGAGCGGCGCGGCGGGGAGTTGGGTGCAGTGCGAGTCGCGGCAGGTCAAGGTTACGGGTCGACAAGCGGGTTGAGTCGGTGCGTGGGAGGGGGCGTGGCAGTGGGGCGAGAAGGCAGCCAGGGGAGCGATCAAGGGGGGTCGCGGGTCGTTGAGCGAAGTGCGTGGCATGTGCGAGGGCGCGGGAAGGGAGAGAGGCAGAATGGAAGCCGATCTGCGATGCCGCTTTGTGCTGTACACCGCTTGTGCTGTGTCGCTTTGCTCCACTCGTCGATTTGCAAACGACATGCATTTAACCAGTCGGGAGCTCCCTTTATCTACGATACACTATGTGCCTACTATTGACTTTCAGAAGTCAAACATCTGTCGCTAACAGAACTACATGGTATTACTTCTTCCTGGGATGTCAATGACAGCATTTTCATTATCAACAGAGCATTCCAATCCGAATACATTTACATTACTGGAGGAAGAATAAACTTTCAGCTGCGAGGCGAACGTCTGCCATTGTCACAATTTGTTTTGTTCAGTGACTTGATTTCAGTATATTCAGACATCTTGTTTTAACTAACATCTTAATTTCTTGAATTAAACTTCTGGTATATCTGGATAGTTAATTATTTTCCAATGTATTTTCGCACGAATTTTTATACTTCTCTTTGTTGCCGAGGGAAAACATGCCCAGTGCCCTGCGCAGGAGGCCGGCGCGGTGGTCACACTGCTGGGGTGGCGCTGGGGGAGGGACGTGCGCGCGGGGGAGGACGCAGGCCGCCTCGCCCCGGCCAGCGCTGCGCCGCCAGCGCCCGCGCGCGCGCTGGGATTTATGGGGCCACGGGACACGGGGCGGATTGGCCGTTGCGGCCGCGCGCACATATATCCATGGCCGCGCGGTGCGCGCCGACGCCCAGGCGGAACGAAGGCGAAGGCGATGGCTCCCGCGTAGGGGAGGGTGGAGACCCACGCAAGGCAAAGGCTATGGCAATGACACGCGTGTAGGACGAGGTGGAGGCCCAAGTGAAAGGAAGGCGAAGTTGTTGGCTCCCGCGTAGGGGGAGGTGGAGTCCCACGCGGAATCAAGGCAAAGGCGATGGCGGGCGTGGAGAGCGAGTTGGAGGTCCAGGCAGAACGAAGGAGAAGGCGATGGCTCCCACATAGGGGAAGGTGGATACTCACGCGGAATCAAGGCAAAGGCGATGGCACGCGTGGAGAGCGAGTTGGAGGCCCAGGCGGATCGAAGGCGAAGGCGATGGTTCCCGCTACGGAAAAGGTGGAGTCCCACGCGGAATCAAGGCAAAGGCGATGGCGGGCGTGGAGAGCGAGTTGGAGGCCAGGCAGAACGAAGGAGAAGGCGATGGCTCCCACATAGGGGAAGGTGGATACTCACGCGGAATCAAGGCAAAGGCGATGGCACGCGTGGAGAGCGAGTTGGAGGCCCAGGCGGATCGAAGGCGAAGGCGATGGTTCCCGACTACGGAAAAGGTGGAGACCCACGCGGAATCAAGGCAAAGGCGATGGCACGCGTGGAGAGCGAGTTGGAGGCCAGGCAGAAAGAAGGCAAAGGCGATGGCTCTCGCATAGGGGAAGGTGGAGTCCCACGCGGAATCAAGGCAAAGGCGATGGCACGCGTGGAGAGCGAGTTGGAGGCCCAGGCGGAACGAAGGCAAAGGCGATGGCTCGTGGAGAGCGAAGTGTTGGCCCAGGCGGAACGAATTCGAAGGCGATGGCGCTCGTGGAGGACGATGTGACGGCACAGGCGGAACTCAGACAATGGCTCTCTGGGAGACCGAGGTTGAGACCCACGAGGAACAAAACCGAAGGGGATGACTATCGCTGAGGACGAGATGGTGGCCCAGGCGGAACGAAGGGCAAAGGCTCCCGCAGATGGCGAGGTGGTGGCCTCGTGTTTGAAGCCCACGAGGAACGAAGGCGAAGTTGATGGCGCTCGTGATGGTTGTTGAAGGCCCAGGCGAAATGAAGGTGATGGCTCTCGCGGAGGATGAGGTGGAGGCCCAGGCGGAACGAAAGGTAAGGGGGCATTGAAGACACGGTGAAGGCGTAAATGGCAGCGGTCATGTCAGACGAGTGGTCGATATCTAGAGGCAGACTATGATTGCGTGGGCATCCGCAGCTGGAGTTTGCATATCTAGGTTATTCCGGACGGATCGCGTCTCTTTCTCAGTGGCGGACATTTCGGCTATATTGCATCAGTATAGTTCTGAGGAAGGCCACAATACATTATCAAAAAGTCAAACAACACAACAGAAACGCGCGTGTTTCCCGGATAGCCTATTTAATTGGGAATGACTGCCACTTCTTGAATGGGTCCCTCAGTGTGGGCAACCATCCCATCAGTGACACAAGTAAAACGTAATAGTTCTGTGGAACATGCTTTTCTACACTGTGTAAAGTTCAATGGCATCCGACACAAACTCTCAATGTGCAGCTCTCTAAGGGAGGTGCTGGTCAAGATGAGCTCGTACTCTCGCCCTTATCCTTTGTACAGGAAGTGAACTTTACCATTTGGTTTAAGAGAAAAGGACAATGTTGGTTTTCTGAATTTGTTTTACGATTACTCACTTCTGTTTAATAAATATATGCAGTCGTGTAATTTTATGTTATTTATATTCACATTGTGATTGTATCTGTTTTAAATTACGACATGGGTGTCATAGCTGTTGAAGCACAGTTGTTCAGATCTCAATCAATTTAGGGCAAGGCATTGTGGAACGCAGAAATTTAAGCGATGTCAGATGTGTTTAGTCTGAGAGGAAAAGAGAGGGGGAAACGTTGCAGTGGTGTGGGGAATCCGAATGTCGTAGTTGGTACCGGGAGCGGTAGCTCAGTGCATTAACTGATGTCACTGCAGCGCCTCTGACCGGGTGGTCCTAGGTTCCCACTCCCCACGGCGGCAGGATTTTCGACACTAGCTTTTCAGCTAGGTCGGATTCAGTCGTTGTCTAGAGAAGAAGTCTAGCGGCCGGCTGCTCTGATCGGTAGTATTCCGTTGTTTCTCCGATCAACACCAGGCGAATACCGGATCATCGATACGGTGATCAAAATTAAATAAATAAATGAATAAAAATAAAATGAGGAAATGAATTTGAAATAAATTAATTTCAGTTTTGTGATGGAAACATATTTTTACAATAATGGTGCTTAGCGAAAAAGTACGTAACTATAACAGGGAAAAGAGTTCAAGCATGTAAGTTACTTCTTCATTTTCCTTCAAAACAGCATTGATTTAGGAGATCCTTGAAATGTAGGTAGAAAGGAGTAAGTAGGATTATTAAGAACGTGTGTGATTGTACACTTCTAAGTAGAAAGGAACCAGTGAATATAATCTTCACCCCTTGACTTAAAAAAACGTGCTACAAAATGGCACCCGTTCCGCAACGTTCGTAGCGCTGCCAATGCAACAGATCGCCCGCTGAAGGCGCGGAGGTTACGATGCATACCATTCAAAATTTGGATATACACGATCTAGTATCGAAATTCCTTTCACTACCGTATCTCAAACCCTAGGACCTCCCGATCAGAGGCACTGCAGAGACATCAGTTGCCCTGAGCCACCTCAGCCGCTTGGAGTATCTAGCATGGTGATGCATGTGAGACAAAGAAGGAGATCATAGAAATGGTGAAAGCGAATCATGAATGTGGTGAAACATGAATGGATGTCGGCGGGGTTGTGGTGGTCAATGGAGAACGTGATTCGTTACGGAACCTTGAAACTTCATGAGGAATGTCAACGTGATGTATCTGTGTACGTCTCGTATGTTTCTATAAGGTTTTATCATTTACATAATGTTCTAGCCTGAAGATGAGAAAAAAATAATCCTCAAAACTGTTGCAAGATGATGATAATAATAATAAGTGTGAAAGAATTCATCTCCATTAGCTGTTCAAGGTCTGTTCAAAAATAAAGAAACCAAACCATGATATAATAATACAGACGAACAGATACATAAATACTTAAAATGGTGAAAGCCCTCCCCCCTTTGGGGGACAAAGATCATAGCTAAGAGGCGATGGCAGAGCGAAGGTCAATATCTAGGAGGAGAAGAAAGCAGAAGCGATGACAAATGGGTTAAGGCTTGGATAGAAAGGGAAAAGTATGCGGAAAGGGTGACCGAGTGGGAGATAGACGTTGAGATAATTAAATAAGATTATATTAAATGAGATAACGTTAAATAGACCATGTAAGATGAAGTTATCTTAAAAGAAATTATGTAATATTTTAATTGTCGATAAGACCAGTAAACTAAACGTATGCACCTATTTGTATTAATGCATCATAGAGATCGCAATTTTTATAGTCGACGATTGCATAGAACAGTAATTTTTAATGATGCGCTTAAGGTATGCCTCCTGCTCTTTCGTTGATTACATTAACAAGAGGTTTGCTGAATAAAGCAAGACCTTCATCATTCATTTGGTTATAAAAAATTAAAGAAACTGTGTTTGACCGTTAACTTCAAAAGTTCTTAATAAATTTTATTTATTTTAGTGTCTCAGATAATCCAACTGAGGATATTATAATAAAACTTTCATTACTATCTACCAACGTGCCTTGTCAACGTGAAATATGGATATTGAGAAACAAATTCGTTATGAACAGTGTAGAAAGGATAGAGTGTACTCACGTCTTGGGCTATCCCCAGAACTCAAACTGACATTTAAATATAAGTGAATACAAAAATACCTGCATAAATTTTAATGCGAGTATATATACATACTGACAGTAAAAAAGAAAATAGTTATGAATTTTTGACGATCTAAAATATAAATAAAAATCTCCAACCAATATCTTCTACCTCTCCAAGGTTATTCATATTTTTATTCAATTCGCTGATCCTAGCACGGCCAGAAGATTATGGTAGTGAGTATATAGATTGTTACATGTGAGCCCATTATCAGTGCCCTGCAACGCCTGTTCACCACTGCGTTCAATGCCACTATATTTTATCCCACGCGCGCTGCATCACAATGAACAGTTAATGATTTCTAACCTAAATGAACGTCAAATTTAATGCACGAGGTGTTCGAGCGAAGAGTTGACCAGTGCAGGTGATGTAGCGACCGTAAGCTGATCGGTCTCCTCGAACATGAAACAGCAATAACATTTTCGCATTGTGAAGCACTCCATTCGCTACGTTCCCGCGTGCCGATATAAAATCGTTAATGACCACATTGCACTAACAACGTTCTGCACACCTTCCATCAACAGACTAGAAACTCAGGTTTAGTACTTACATATTTAAAAAAACCTTTTGTTATATTTTTTCTTCCACTGTGTCAGAATCCTCTGGGTCCACACGTCACACTTTTCTCCACTGTGTATGAATTTTCCTTTTTTCTCTATCTAGATATATTATTCAATCCACTATTCAATGAAATCTTTTGTATGGATTCAAATGGAAAATACAATGTGTAATTATTGGTACTAATATAATTATAATATAAATTTTAATAATGATCCTAGACATCATTAAATTATTTGCGGTATAAAGCACGCATATCCCACAGCATGTATGAACAGTTTAGCACAAAAACATCTGCACCTGTTTTTAATGTTCACTTGTTTCTATATGAAGAGCACCTAATCAAAAAGGCATATTGTCCACAGGTGGAAACATTTTATACAAAATGCAGTTTTTAATACGTTCTACACGGTCCTGCTTTTAGGATTCTTCAAAACGCATTTAATGTAATATGTTAAAATTCGTTTTGAATAAATCTGAAAGCAGGAACGTGTTGAAAGTATTAAAACTACACAATTTTATATCAAACTCAATTTTTCCACCAGTAGACAGTAGGTTTTTCGATTAGTTACTCCTCATATCTGTTTGCTCGCTAAGGGTAAACGACATTTTGTGAAAACCTGGAGTTTGAATGTTAGAATTTTTATACAGATTAGAAAGATCAAAGAATCTTAGACATTTAAAATACGAATAATCTGGCATTATCATCAAAACGCCGCGAATGAGTCATGAGCAATAAACAATTCACAAGTGTTTTGTGCAAGGCATTCCCCCACACCTCTTTTGACAAGCTCGCGTGCGCAGGCCCCCGCGCGTGTGTGTCGCGCGTGTTCTGCAGAGGCCGCGCGCCTGCGAGGCCAGGACGCAGTGTCGGCGGCGGCAGCGGAGAGCAAACACAAGAGGCAAACAGCCGCGCAATTTACGAGAATGCCTCAGCGCCGCGCCCGGGAAGAGGTTCATATTTAAACAGCGCCGCGCTGCATCGGCGCCCGGGGCGACCGGCCAGCGGAGGGGCGGCGGCGGCGGCCGCATCCACGACGGCGGGGAGAGCGAGGGATTCCGAGGGGCGGCGGGGGCGGTGGGGGTGGCGAGAGCGGTGAGGACGGCGGGGGGAGCGGAGGTGACAAGGGCAGCCGGGATGAGGGCGAGGGTCGGCGGGGGCGGAGGGAGCGGTGAGAGGAAGGGAGCGGCAGGGGCGGAGGGAGCGGTGGGGGCGGAGGAAGCGGCGAGGGCGGAGGGAGCGGCGGCCAGCGGCGGGGGCGGGATGGCGGGGGACGAGGTGGCGAGGTGACTTGAGCGGCGGGGAGGGGGCAAGGGTAGCGAGGGCAGCGTAGGTGGCGAGGGCGGCCGGGACGATGATGAAGAGATGGCACAAGTGACTGGAGAGGGAAGTACAAGCACGTGTTGCACGATGGGTAGGTTGCAGAGGACGAAGTGGGAGAAGATCGAGAGAATACGCCGGGAAGGGTTCTTGTGGTTGTGGTGGAGACGAGGAAGACTTGCCGGTTAGACGGTGTAGAAGGAGCGGGCTGCGGGGCGATGGGGCGTTGGATTGGCGTGGGCGGTGGGGTGTCGTGGGGGATAGGGTGGCATGGGTAGTCGGGTGGGGAGGGCGGTGGGGTTGCGCGGACAGTGGCGGTGGCGCGGGCGACGGGGGGGGGCGTGGGAAGAGAGATAAAAAGGGCGGCGGGGTGGTGTAAGGAAGCGGGGGTGGGGTGGTGGCATGGGCAATGAGGTGGCGTTGGAGGAACAAAGGAATTGACGGTTAGGTGGAGTATGCGTCGGGGTGGCGTGGGCGGGGGAGTGGCATGGGCGGAAGGGAAGTGTGAGCGACGGGATGGCGTGGGCGATGTGTCGTGGACGGTGCAGTGGTGTGGGCAATGTGGTGGCTTGGGCGGTGTGGATGCGTTGGCGGGGGCGTGGCGTGGGCGGTGCGGTACAGTAGGCACGTTAGAGGTGAGGGCGGTGCGGGTGGTGTAGACGATGAGGCCAGCTGGAGGCGGTTGGGACGCGTAGCAATGGCAGCGGAGGAGGCGCGAATGGTGGGAGTGGCGAGGAGGTGATGTGGGAAGTGGGAACGGTGTGGGCGGCGGGAGCAGCCGTGTGGTGGGACACCTGTGCCGTTGAGGCGCTGGCGGAGCCATGCGGATGAAACCGGCGGTGTGGGGCAGTGAGGGCGATGGGAGGTCTGCTGGACAACAGAGTAGGCGTAGCTTCGAATCGTAAATGTTGAATTCGAACAATTTCCGGAAATCCATCTGCGAATGCTCCCTTTAATCATTCGGAATGACCTGGGTTTAGAAGAGCAAATTTAAGAATTCTTCAATTGAGAAATATTAACTATGTATGTTCTACCCATTCTGGAAGCAAATCTTCAAATAAATAACTAGTAGAAATGAAAACATTGAAACCTCTAATTATGACATTTATGTTAATGTTAAATGAGAGAAGAGATTAAAGTTCATACAAATATTTAATAATTTACATTATTCCACATTGCTTTGACTACATAACGACCTATTATTACACGTGCATTTGTTCTACGCTCTATTGCTACTCTGCATTCTCCTTTCCGTGCGTCCTGGTTTTTGACACTTTCTTACTTCTCATTATAATGTAAACCATTTGTTATGTTCCTTCGGTCAAACGAAAATGTGTAATTTCCAGTTTCCCGAAGCTATTTAACAGATTTAAGTGGCCATGTGGGGTGCCACCGCCGCTCCCGCCATCTCGAAATCGGAACATGGCTCATGATGATGTCCCTGCGGTACCTCTGACTGAGGTGCTAGGTTCGAGTCTCGATGGTGGCAGAATTTTCCACACCAGCTTCTCTATTAGGGGGAATTCGGTTGCTGTTTGGAGTAAAATTCTAGCGGCTGACTGCTTTGATCGGTAGTTTTTCGTGGTTTCTCCAATCAACGCCAAGTGAATATCGGAGCAGTACCCTAACAAACGATCCACGGAACTCGCGCGATCTTCTTTGTCCTATCCTCACCCCTTACACACACACTTACACTAACATGCTCTACACTACTACATATACCGGTAGCTTAGAGCTTGTCCCGCAACATGGTCGGGAGCTTAGAGCTTGTCCCGGCAGGGGCGGTGCACCGCTGATGGAAGATACCTGGTTGTGGAAAACCCCGCTAGCTGACGGCGCCGGATCTCGCCATCCAGCGAGGGAAGACCACCCATGGGGGAAAACACGCACTGCACTTACGGGACTAATGACCTTGTAGATGACGCGTCCGGAATCACTAAAAATGAATGAAGCCTTCCCTTGCCCTTTCCGGTTGCGACCGCCCCACCCGGAGCTCCGCCCACTGCACCGGACTGGGGAGCGCATCGATGCAGTGTCCTCCACTCCGCCCCTCCCCCGCCGCCACACTCCCTCCCCCGCCGCCACACCCCCTCCTCGGATGTCACGCGCGCTTCGTTATAGAACGATTTTCCTAAGGATGAGCCAAAGTGACAGTTCGTGAAAACAAGTGAACATCACATGTATTTCAGAGAAGTATCCCTCCGCCGCGACAGCTGTTCAGTCATACCCCTTCTTAAAGTGCTAATGGGTCCTGTGAAAACATCCCTATGCAGAAGTCTAAGAGTTTCGCTGAGGTATATGCACGTACGCGAGTCCACGAAATATTTAAATTTAATAACGTATGTGGAAAATCTCTTAACATGCTCTCACAAACAGTAAAAGAAAACTGCCGCGAATGTAAATAGAAAGAAAAATTCGCATTCAAGTCTCGGATTTAAAATAAACATAATATTTATCACACAAAAAGTAAATTTAATGTAATATATAAATAAAACAAGAATTTTTACAGAAGAGCACATTACACCGCACTTCCTAATATCAATTATTTCTCGCAGCGCACTATATTTTTGTCGGACAAGGACACCACGAAAGGAAGTGTCGAAGCCATTTACAAGTTAGCCAACTGCAAACGAACGAATGCGGGAAGATAGTCTAATGGGCTCGAGGGCACGAGGACCACAGAACCTTCAGTTATGTTGCCAACACTAGCTGTCACTTTGGCTCAACCTTAAGAAAATCGCTCTATAACGGCCGCCACCCGAGGCTGGCGAGGCCAGCCCTCCCATGGCGGGGCCGCAAAACTCAACCTCGCGCCTTACGCCCCTGACCAACAGCCTCCCCGCCCCTCTCGCCCAGCGTGCACATCCAGTACTCCAGCAGGTTATTTTTTTTTCAGTGAATGTACTCTTTGTCAGGGAATACCCTTGCTTTGTAAATTATCTTGGCTGTCCAGGTGACGCCGCGTCGAAGGCTGTGTTGCCGACGTTTCGACCATCTTGTAATGGTCTTCCTCAGGGCTGTTGTGTCGCACAACAGCCCTGAGGAAGACCACGACAAGATGGTCGAAACGTCGGCAACACAGCCTTCGACGCGGCGTCACCTGGACAGCCAAGATCATTTACATGACTCTGGCCGTGAAAGCCTACGACTTCACCCTTGCTTTATTTCCATTCCCTATCAGTCTTCATATACAGAAGAGGGCGTAACTTTAGTACCTCCCGTAGTTTTTAAACGGTTGAAATTATTGCAATGCAATTTTCACGTAAGTCCAAGAGGGAATGGGGGCTAGTTTATACATATATTCATTTCTTTTTTATCGCTTGTATTTTACGAGATATTGAGGTAACTTCGTTTTTTCAAATTGAACTACCCATATTTTTTAGTCTATCATGACGACCGTAAAAAGACGAATCAAAAATATGCAAATTGTCATTTGTTAGATAAGATTATTTTTCAGTAATTTTGATTTTTTTGTGCTCATATTTCCTTGCCCGAGCGCGAGTTAACAAAGGAAGCGCAACGTGACTTTGTGTGGTGGACTGTTATCCACTGAAAATATGCATTAAACACGGATAACAAAAAAATCAAAATTACTCAAAAAATACTTATCTAACACATGACATGTAATTTTTTTCGGCAAAGTGTAAGTGGTACATACATTTTTCAATAAAAATTATTTCTAAAGAAAGCATTAGACAAAATCAAAGTAAAAAATAGTTGATGCCGAAATTGTTAACAAATAAGAAATAACATTTAATCCATTGCTACTTCAGCAAATACGTTTCCATTCAGCAATGCGACTTTTTACTACGATATCTAGTGTGAGCCTGATCACAATCAGATACTTTGAACTATGCAAGGAATATTTGGAGATGTTACTATCTCCAAACATACACTTTCGACCGAAAAATGTTCTACATTTAATGTGTAAAACCACAAAAAACACGAAATTAATCCTACGCAAGCAAAATACACATACAAAACATGAACTGGATTCACTCGCACTATACAACTATTACAACAATTCCATAGCTGTAATTGCCCACTCGGCTAACAATAAGAGGGAAACTTCGGAATTTTTAGAAACCAATGAAATGTTGTTTCGAATTAATTAGGTAATGTCCCAAATTTAATCCTTATAATATCACTGAATCAAAATATTTTTCAAAAAGGGAAGGCAGATACATTCCTTTTGTATAGCTAACTCCGTCTACAGTTATTTAAAATTTCATTTCAAAAAAATCACTGGGACGAAATATTTCCATTCTTTGATATGTCTTTCTCAACAACAACAAATACTGATAATAATGGCAATAAGCAAAAATATTAATTATTATTTTTTCATTAAACCAGTTTTCCATAACTTCACAAACAAAGTTAGATACTATTTGCGAAAATGTAATGCAGCACAGAAATGTAATGTAACACCTATAATAAAATGAACATTATTTACGGAATCATCTGCGGGAGTCACTAAACTCATTAGTCATGTTCGCGTAATTAAATTAATTTGTTGCAGAGCACGCCATACAGAATATATTTTAAAGGTTCTTTAAAGTAATGTTTAGTTCAAACATTTTTACCTGAAGCTTTCCTGATAATGGCATTTACTCCTAGTTAAATATAATTTTGTTTTTATATAGTTTTACAAAATATCAAATAATTGTACATTATGTAACAATTAAATTTTTTATTTAAACTTTTATTATATGTATCCCCATATTCCACATTCAAGAGATCATGATGATGGTGATATACAAGCTCGCCCTATTGTATAAGAGTCCTATAAGATATAGGGCTCTTATACAATATCTAGTTTGCAATCGTTATTAATACCTTTCTCTACTCGATTTAAAACTTGAAAATTCAAAGTTATGTCCCGTTGCCGCAACAGCTTCGACGACAAAGAGACAGCAAAATACTGGTGTACTACATTGAATAATCATCTCCACCACTGGATTAATACAGAAATATACACTTTAATACTTTCTAATTATAGGCTTGTATAAGTAGATCTATAATTGCTGGTGGATACAGTTATGACAATCGATTTTGCAGTCGTCATCAATACCATTCTCTTCTCGATTTAAAACTTAAAAATCCAAAATTATGTCCTCTTACTGTAAGAGCTTTTGTCGACAAAGGAAACTTTAAAATATCAGAGAACATCCAATAATCATCTCCCCCACTGGATTAATACTGAAATATACAATTCATGCAAAAAAGGGTTGAAATCACCGTTTTTGTGCGTTTATCAGGTGAAAATTCAGTAATCCTTTTATACAGAAGAATAGTGCCAGTGTTCCTGAATTGTATTTTCTGGTACTCAGTATGACCAGACGCCATGCACCCCCGCTTCCTGTGCAAGGGGAGGGGCAGTCGAAGGGGTATAGCTCTTTCGTCTTATCTGCCCGCCTTCCTGTCAGGGCCTGTCAGGGCCAGGAGCGGAGCGGGCAGTCATCGTCGTTATGACGCGGCTCTGGTGTGTAAGCTCTTCGTGCGTGGGCGTTGAACCGCACCTTCGCCAGCTGTTGCGCACTATCCAGTGCCGTGTCGGGCCGCCCGGCCGATTTCGCCTGCGGAAGCCGTTCTTTCGGGCCATCGACCTTTCGCTCGGTCGTCATCCAGCTGTTTAGAACAGTGCAAGCCGCTCGCCGTCCCCGCCGCTCACCGTCCCCGCCGCCCCCGTTGCCCGCCGCCCGCAGCGGAGGTTACCATTAACCGCGCAGGAGCTGTCTTCTCAGCGCATCAACTTATGTCACTGCAGTGCCTTTGACCGGGAGGTCCTACGTTCGAGTCCCGCGGCGGCAGGATTTTCAACACTAGTTTTTCAGCCAGGTCGAATTCAGTCGCTATCTAGCGGTCGGTTGCTCTGCGGTTTCTCCGATCAACAGCAGGCGAATGCCGGAGCAGTACCCTAACAAACGGACCACTGACCGCGCGCAATCTTTCCTTCCTCTTCCTTGCCCTATCCCCACCCCTTACATACACACTTCCACTAACATGCAGTACACTATCACACATGCCGGGAGACCAGTCGGGAGCTTAGAGCTTGTCCCAACTAGGGCGGCGCTCCGCTGGTGGGAATTCCTGGTTTGGGTGAACCCCGTTAGTCGACGGCAGGTCGGCGCCGAATCTCGCCATTCAGCGGGGAAAGATCACCGCCACCTCCCGACGGGACTAATGACCTCAGTAGTTGACGTGTCCGCTACAATCAATAATCAATCAACCTTCTCGGCTCGTTCTTCCTACGTGGAAGAGCCAGAGAGTGATGCGACACCCGCAGAATATTCAAGAGCCACGTAGCGAAGTCTTGTTACAAGCTTAGTAATATTTCATCTGTTGAAGTTTTCTTTAATTAAAGTGATCTTTAATTAAAGGGTTTCTTTAATTAAAGGGGTTTGTATATCTGTGGAACTATTCTTGTCTCACTGAACTCCTACTTCCTGTTAATACAACGTGATTAGGTCTCTAGAGAGCAAAACTCGTTCATATCTTGTTTCAGCGAGCAACTCTAAACCAGCAATGTTCAGGTGGATGTTCCTGCAAATAGCCCAGAGGGTGCAACATTCGTATAATAATAATAATAATAATAATAATAATAATAATAATAATAATAATAATAATAATAATAATAATAATAATAATAATGGTGCCGCAATGAATCAGAAGAGATGAAATATATTTTCAGAGATCATCATAAATTTTGTTTGAAATGAAAACGAAACATTTTGTATAATTATCATATTAAATTGCTGCAGCTCGTTGCATATTCATTGCTAAACAGCTTCATTATAGTACAGGGGTTTGATCAATTACATAGAAGTTTACAGTTGAGACGTAATTAATAATTGGCAAACGTTCTTTTAAATGTTTTGTGCACTGCTTGTGTTAAATCAAATTCTACATATAACCAGTGCCTTCTGGGACTCCTAGCAGGCTGACAGATCGGTTGTGTTGGCTGAATACTGCAAGCCAGCTGCTATGTAACGGTTTAATATAAAAGTTTGACTAATAAAAGTTATCATTAGTTGTGTTAAAAGTGTTATATAAAATTTGATAATGTGGTAATGGATATTAATACACGAGTATGAGTGATATTACGGTACGAGTGAGCAACGAGTCAGTATCGTAAACTTCATACGAGTCATCATCACAGCATCGTTTCAAAAAATACTATCTCGAACAACTAAACAACAGTATTAAAAATAACTATATTATAATATTGTAGTGGAAAGGGTTGTAGCTAGGGAAATAAAGGAGTAGGGAAGTTTATAAAGCATCTCAGCCCAAACAAAATGAATAATTTGATAGTGTATTTTCATTCAAATTTCGAGAACCTAAGGCATTCTTATACTAGATCTCATAGTTCCAGAAGTAATAATTACAAAATAATCAGTTTCTTGTTTCTTCTTAATCTCTTCACACATTTATATCTACATTCTATTTACTTTTTAAACTGGATCTACCGATGAAATAAATGACGGCTCATTCAAAATTAAACAAATCTGCCCATAATATATTTCTTCAGATGAAATTCCTTTTTATGGTGAAGAATTAGAGGTTTTGCTTACAAAATGTCCGCAAGATCAACTCGATAAACACTTAAGAATAATAGTCATGTTTTCGTCAAGAGCGTAATGTGCAAAAATTCGATGGCAGCCTGACAGAAAGATAATGTACTCCCGTTCCTGGTTCAGGCTCTAATAAATCAAACTTGTGAGATCGATGAATTTTCCCCGTCCAGCTGATCCCGTCGGCGTCTCCATCAGCGACGCTGGGACAAGTTGTTTGCTTTCGGAGTTGAGATAGCGCGGGTCAGACAATGCAGGTGGTGAGACGTGGAGAAGCAGTTCAGGAGTAAAGTGCTTAAACGTCAAACATTAGGAGTCGTCAGCAAGAAGTAATAAGAAAAACTAGTAATGTAACAGGAACAGATACTGTCTTGTTATAAGACTCTTGTAGCATCATTGACGTTCATTTATACAACATTAATACAATGAATATTCAAAGGAACCTAGTAATATTTTAACAGTATCTTTTTTGTTGCGTTTTTGGAAAAGCATTTTATTTGATTGTGGAAAATGGCACACCATAATGTGCAGGTGATTGAAGGCTGTGCAGGTGATTTCAAAGCCGGCGTCAGGGTTGAAATTGCTTACCCGTCTGATAGGTCGAGTTTGATTATTTGTTGTTTCAGACGTTTCGCCCACACCTGTGGCAGATTTCCTCAGCGGTGACAGCAACATCTCTCCTTGTCGGCTTTTGGCTGATTAGGAATACTCCCAGACCACTCATCATTCGATTAAATACGTACGTTCTATGTAGACAGATAAATTGATTTTTACTTTCTATTTACTACGTGTTTGCGTAGTAAAGTGAAAGTATTATAATGCCTCAGCGAACAAATGGGATTAATCGTTAGAAAAACTCATGTTTCATGATCACAGAGTATGTAAAATCAATAGGATACATAAATCTATGAATTGTAATATTTTGTGAATGCTAATGCATTTTTGTTTTGTGCTTTATTATGTGTGTGTAATTAACAATTAACCGGAAGTATATGTTTCCGGTTCTTTTGTACAGCTGCATGGCATGATTTTGTTTTCCTTCATTTGCCATTATGCTTTGTCCTGTAGTGGATTTGTGAAAAATGGACACTCCTCATACGATCACGATATGTTTGGAGATGTATTCTATAATCTGTTTATTACTAAGATTGGAATCTGTTGAATTATTTATGAACAGTCATCTTATTTCGGTGTCAATTTATGTGTTTTGTCTTAGTCTTACTAATCAACATATATTAACGTGTTGTGGTTCTTGTTGTATTATTAGTCCTGAAGAGGGAATAGAAATATTTCGAAAAGTCGTAAAACTCAAATGAATTCATGTTTTGATTTGAACCAAATCCCATGATCCGGAACATTCATAAAATTTACTTCAATGACCGTGAATAGTTATATTTATTGTCATTCACATTTTCTTGTAACAACCGCTTCGTAGTGAAGAGATGCAGTGTGAGAAGGAAACCATGATAACTATCTCGTTATGAAAGGGTGAAGAGAAACTTTTGCGAGAGCTTAAGGCATTGAAATCAAAGCTTTCACATTCCATTAACTCTTCGGCAACGTACTTTGAAATTATGCACAATCACCTGTTTGGAACTCATCGTCTCGTCTGAAGGCCGCAACAGACCATTCACCGCCGCGAGTGGAGGCTAAAATATTCAGACAACTTTCCCAGCTCATCCGCCACGTAATTACGAGAGCGCAGCTCCGCTACGTTCACGAAACTCAACGTTAGTTGCGCCTCGCTATACCTTCCACTTTGCTAAGTTATTATCAGATTACAAATACTGGGTACATCGTTCTCTTCACCTTGGGGAGATATCAAAAGTAAACACTTTGATGAGGTTTTCGTCTTCAATAACTTTCAGGGCAAATTCACTCCGTCATTGCTTTTACATACACGCGTGCGCTTCACAGGACCTCAAAGCGCCAAAGGCCGTGTAACCTTTTACATCCCAGAAAATTAACCAAAGTGTTTTAATAATATTCATATGACAATGTTAACAGTCAGTTAGGAATATAGATATCGATTTCAAAAATGAATTTTTGAGGTGTTATCAAGTTCTATTATTATGTTTAATAAAATATTTTCCTTAAGGATGTTTGTTAGGTATTACAATTTCTATTCTATACCTATATTTGAAAAGCTAGTGGTCCCTTACAGAAAAGGAAGGGATATGTTTTGTAATAATTACATTACGTAATGTTATGTAATTTTTGAGAGAGATTTTCGCGACTGAACATATTGCGTCGCGAAGATTCACGACTGAACATAATCCCTTATTATGATACTAATTTTGAATCTGGTTGTCACTTATGAAGTTGTATACTTTAATAGTAATTAAAAGTGATGATTGTGAGTTTTGTAATTTTTAGAAGTTTTGCAAATGTAAATTTTTTTTTTCATTTGCATAAGACAGTGTAGCGTAACAGAATCTCGATCCTATTCATTAAATAGTTATTCATAATTAAATAGGATTTGTTAAAGTGTACAATCAACAAAATACCACTGACAAAAATGAGCTCTCATTCGCCTTGGCTCCTGCTGCATCTCCGTCAGCCAGAGGTGGAGGGGGTGTGATGTGCAAAGAGAGGGAGGTGGGGAGGGTGTGTCAGAGTGCGGCCCAGACGACAGCGAAGACCGTCGCACAGAGACAGGTCGCAGCAGACGAGCACTCGGCGAGTAAAAAACACACAAATTAAATGAACTCCGAGATGTGATAAAAATTAGTGCGACTCTGTAGATAGCAGCTGCTACTTGGGTAAAAATTAACTATTTTCGAAATGGAATGATTGAAACAGCATGCTCATTCATGTCCGTCAGGAGATGGACAAAAGGTAAATTAACGATTTTTTTATGAAATGTTCAATTTAGTACAAAAATAATCATGATCATAGCAAACTTCTTCATGCATGTTGAATAGAAGTCAGGTAAATATTTAAAAACTAGGAAATGAGAGTCGCATAAAAATTATAAGACTTTTGTGAAAACTTTTAATAAACGTTACGCGTCGGCTTTAGCCGTGCTCCTAGTGAACAGTTAGTCATTTATACAATTTTAAATGACCGGAATTTATTCTTGACAGGTGACAAGAGTCGGGCACGACCGAAAAGCTAGACCCGGCTAAAAATAGGTAACTAACTAGTACGAGAAAGTCTGTGCCATTCGGAAGCACCACTAGTTTCGTTTTCATTTCCAATTCTCGAGATAAATTTCGGAATATGATCACATTACAGTTCCACAATACCTTTGACTAAATATTTAATTCGTGTTTGTTTTTAAATATCTCATTTTTGTATTAAAATTCTCCGAGTTACAATTTATTTTTCAGAAACACGAATAAAATATTTTTAATTTTAACATAATGAGGCATCCCGAACCAAGCTATTGAGTAGTTTTGAACTTTCTGTTCACATAACCTTCCGTCCATTTCCCATGGGATCTTGGTCCATGGGACTCTGATCTTGTTTAAAAGACCACACATTTTCACCGCATAAATGTACTGATTTAATAATTGAATGACTTGGCGCAGAAACAAAATAAGTCACATCAAACATAGTATGTTCTCCGCTACTAGTAAATGATATCTCCATTTTGGTGAAAGTGAGTCTTATCATGTTACTATATAAGTTTTGTTCATATTTACAAATGGATTCAGACAGTAACAAGGTGAGGTCATTTCGACCAAAATTTAGATAATGATAGGAAGTTTCCTACGGCTGATGAGCTTAGAGCAGTAACAAGATAAGCTAGTTCTTTTTTTCTCCATATGTGAATGCTATGTGACTTTAGACTGAAATACCATAAACATTTATATCGAAGTTGAAAGTAATGGGGAACCAAGCCATCCGTCGATACACACAGTGACTATTGTTACTTCATCTACTGACCACAGTAGTTAGATATTCCATTGAGATAGGGGGAGGATAGACATTTTTTGGATTCCTTCAAAAATGGCGCATAATTTACTTGAACTAAAATTGTAAACCTCTAATGATAAACTCTAGACATATCACATTAACCACTGACAACGCTAACGGGACATGGAAGTTCTTGTTATTGTACGACTAATATTTAATAATATTTCAGAACTTTTTAGTTCATTTCTCGCACAAGTAGTCAACAAGTTTTAGCATTAATATTAGATTTTTACTCCTAACGCCAAACTTGTGACAAAAGTGAAAAAGTACTTGTAGATCTCTGCTTCAAATTTTAAATGTTTCAGTCGTGTATTCGCAGGGACCATCGTAATTCCTTTACGTTCCAAATATAAATCCGCCGAAACGGTTTAATATCCGTTGGGCGAGCGATATAATCTGGCGAATAACTCTGCCATCACAGAACCCGAGCCTCGCGGCGCCATCGACGAAAGCGTCCGACCGTTCACGAACGGGGTGGGCCAATAAAAAAGGAAGGACGACGCGGAAAGCAGAGAGAGGAAGAAACTACTGTCTAGATCAGAGGAGGGAAAGAAGTTCATCTCGCAAAGCGAGCAAACGTAAGAGGGATTTAGTGAAGTTTAGAAAATTTCAGTCCTCTAATGTACGACAAATTCTAAAAATTAAAGTTAAAGGAATTGGAAGAAATATGTTTCAGTTCATTAAAAGCTTTACAAAGACAGGGTTATTTAAGTGAGAATCAGAGGCTGCCTTTCTGAAAAAAAGAAGATACAAAAATTCACCGTATTTCTTATTTTATTTTATTTTATTTTACGTCAAAAAAAACAGTTAAAAACTGCGTATGACGTGCTATGGGGAAAAGTAAATTGTGTGCACATTTTCAAAATTCTGTGATCCCTACACTAAGTCATATACTACTTAAATTTTGATATTTTGAAAGGGAGAAAAAAACTCCCATGTAATAAAATCTATTTTCAAGGATAAACAAGCAATAAATTTTGAATTTTGAAAGGGAGAAAAAAAACAACAAAAAAACTCCCATGTAAAAATATCTATTTTCAAGGGTAAATAAGCAATAAATTTTTAATTTTGAAAGGGAGAAAAAAACAACAAAAAAAACTCACATGTAATAAAATCTATTTTCAAAGATAAATAAGCAATAAATTTTGGCTCTTATTACTTCCTGCCGCGACAACATGGAAACGATAATTTGAATAATTTTATTTTCCACTGAATTCTAGAAGACGTGCACAGAAAATGAAGTTACATTTATGTCCAGAAGCATGTTCGGCGCACGATTACATAACTTTCTCTTCTTACGAAAAATTCGTTAAGTGAGAGAGTAAAAAGGAGTATCTTAATGATCAATTATGAGCGTCACACTATTTCTTTTATTCATTAATAATGCAGATGCAAATATTGAACCTCCAGTGTTTACAAGAAAATACGCAGATGATATCACCGTCTTCTGTAAAGGGCGATTAATGCTCTCAAGTAAGCAAATAATGCAATATTCCTCAAAGAGACTAAATAAATGGTCTCTGATAACAGGATTTTCATTCTATTCAAAAACAAAATGCATATTATTTACCAAGAACAATGAAGTCAATATGCCTACACTGAAGCTTCGCCATCATAATCTGAAATGTATAAAGAATACAAAAAATACTTAGAATGCCCGTTGACTGGAAAATGACATGGTTGAAACATATTCAGCATTTAACAGATGAATGTGAAAAATGCTAAACTGGGGTGCAGATAAAGATTTGTTGTTAATAACGTATAAGACCATAGAGTAAGCTAAAATAAATTTCAAATCTGTAATCTACGACTTAACTTGGCTGAATGATCTCATAAAACTCAAAGACTTGGTGAGAGCTTGTGTACTCCCGCACAAATCTCATTGGAAGCTTTCACATCGCCAAGAAAAGTTACCAAACTTATTGCAGACATACATTAATGTAGCACACCTTCACATTTACACATATTTTTACCTTCTCGCCTACAACTACTTACATAGTAAATGGAAAGTATTCTAATGCTGTAGAAGAATGTGGCGATTTTTCGTCATATAAATTCGTATTGTTGACCCTGAGAATGAAAAAGTGGATCATCTTGTTTCTATATATAGAAAATTACTTCCTCCAACACGTTGTGTAGACATATTCAACTTTTTGTGACTGTCTGTGTCTGGGAAAATGATTTTGTCTGTCTTTTTTCTGTCCGTTCGGGTTCAACATTAATACCTAAATCGTTCTCTTTTTTTCCAAAATTGATATTCCTCGATCAATCAGGACGAACTCAAGCCCCTTGGAATTTGAAACGGATATTTAGATTTGGGGGGCAAGTTACAAAAGCCATAACATTTTAAAAAATTTTAAAATTTGGCCACTTTAAAGTTTCGACAATTTCAAAAGTTCAATATTTTTTGGGGGGTTTTCCAACAACAAAAATATTGAAAATATATTATTTTCTTAATAAATGTAGTCTAAAAAATCTTGAAATAATACCAGGTACAATTGTTCGAATACATCAGTAGTTTTCGCTTAATTACATTATTTAAAACAAATTTCTTTTCGAAAGAGGCTCCAAATTTTTTCTTTAATTTTTTCCTTGCATGGGACAAAGATTGCTTATAAAAATGGCGCAGGTTTCGTTGTCGTTAAACTATCTGAATTTTTGATAATTGCAAAAATTACAAACAATGCAAGAAAATGTGTGCTGTTGAGCACTACTCTTTTCTACTGTAATACTCATAAGGGAGCATCTCAATAGCACAAAAAAGTTAATTTTCTCAACAAACAGAGAAAAAACTATCTATGAAGTATTTGTAGATAGTTTTACTATTTAGAAACTTATGGCATATTACTTTACTACTATTTAGGAACGAATGGCATAGTATTTAGAGCTGCGAGTGTATGCTAACAAGTTTGATACTAAATTTCTCAACATTTATCTTATCTTTAGAGTTGTCGATTCAAGCAGATTCGTGAAGCACCTTAAGTTCGGTTTGTCGCACTCGGCATTTTAAGATACCAGAGAGGAGACAATTGAAATTTCATTCCGCTCCTTCGGCCTTTAAATCGCGCTGCAGTCATGGCGCGCCTGATGTAAGTCGTCGGCAAATGCTCCGCAAACGCTGTGCCCAGTGCGACGAGGAGCCCCCGCAATATAATTAGCCAAAGAGGATTAAAAGCAGATTGCGCAGCTCCCAGAGGAGAAAGCAAGATGAATCTGCGCGAAGCAGCTGCAGCGGGGCTTATTAGCGGCGTCTTCAGGCCACAGCCCCTCCGGCCCCGCCCCCTTCCCGCCACGGGTACTCACCTCCCTGCACTCGCCACGCGGTGATTCACGCGGCCGCTCGCTTTAGCAATGCGCGCACACTGCTTGCCTCCCTCCAACACTGACTTTTTTTGTCTTGCTGGGGCCTTCTTCAGGGCATGTCGATTTCGATTAATTGATTGATTGTTTCTTTCGTGTCTCTGGGCACGCCAACTGCTTTGGTCATTAGTCTCGTTAGTGTAGTGCATGTTTTTTTCTCGGGAGATGGCGGTGATCTTCCCCCGCTGGATGGCGAGATCCGGCGCCGACCTACCGTCGGCTAGTGGTGTTTCCCCCTAACCAGGACTCTCCCACCAGCGGGGCACCGCCCCAGCCGGGACAAGCTCTAAGCTCCCGACCGGTCTCCCGGAATATGTGATAGTGTAGTGCATGTTAATGTAAGTGTGAGTGTAAGGGGATAGGAAGGGCAGATCGCGCGCGGTCTGTGGCCCGTTTGGTAGTGTACTGCTCCGGTATTCGTCTGGTGTTGATCAGAGAAACCACGGAAAACTACCGATCACAGCAGCCGGCCGCTAGAATTCTCCTCCAGACAGCGACTGAATTGGACCTAGCTGAAAAGCTAGTGTCGAAAATCTTGCCGCCGTCAGGACTCGAACTTAAGACCTCCCTGTCAGAGGCGCTGCAGTGACATCAGTTGACGCACTGAGCTACCGCTCCCGGTTCGATTTCGACTCTCCGCGCCGTGTACCCACTAAGTTTTTCCCCCATGCGGACACTTATACTAGCCTTTATACTAGACACCCTGGCCTGTGGTCAGTAGACTCTCAAGGCCTTTCGTGACAACACACATGCATGAAAGAAAAGGGACAAACTACCACGCCCACGGCGGGACTCGAACTCGCGACCCTTCAGACCAGGCGCTGAGTCGACACACGCTCTTGCCACCTCGGCGACCCAGCTCAGCAACACTTTGACGTGAACATCAGGTGACAAAAAAATCACTTCTGCAGAGGGGAAGTGGATTGCGTAAGCTTTCTCTCAGCTCATCTGCTCGAATCTTCAGACAGGTCTGCTCAACTCAGTCGGTCAGACAGATAAATTGTTGACGTCAAATTAAAATCAAAACTTCATTAGAAACGACTAATGGAATTATAGAAATGTTTATTTTAAAATATGGTAATTAGATTTAAGGTGATGTGCAAGCTCTACATTACGCATTCCCCCACCAAAGTGGCAACGATTCAAACAAAACTGAAAAGTTATAAAAACATCAAATTTGTCGTTTTTTAAATTAAAGATTTTTTCTTATCTGCACAGCTACAAAAGTCATTAAATTTTATTCTGAAAGCGGAGAAATTGAGAGGTTCTAAAGAGGAATACGACTCGTTTTTCTAAAAGTATTTAATATTGTATTCACAACTGTCTTTATGATGCATCATTGTAATTACAGACATTTCAAAAAAGCGCGGACAAAAATCATCGGAAAAGAGTTTCCAATTAACAGTGTATGTTTGTCACAGTAAAGGGCCAGAAGAGAACTTTTACGCAGACAGCAATCATGTTATGGGCAGACCAACATGAAGAAAAAAGTAAAAATTGAGACCCGGTAATTGGCAAAGCTTGTGGAGAGCGTACACAAGTGGTCTAAATTAAAGAAAAACAGATGAAACACGAAAGAAAAGCATTTTGGGAAAAAATTACATTTCAGAAGAAAAAATATGAAAAGAGATATGATGAGATTCTGAGAATACAAAACCTTATCTGCGGAGGAAAATATGATAGTAATAAAATTAATATTCTCTTTTTAAATGACGAAATGTAAATTAAATAAATATGTAAATATAGTTCCAGTAGAAAATGCGAGGACACTGGGATTACACTGTTTTCCAAAGATACTAACTAGATTTTCTTTTCTTGTAGGTCGAGAATACCTTCAAGTTTTACTCCACCTCCTTTTAGGAGATATCTATCGGCCCCTGAGAGAACTATCACGTTTCAAGAAACTCTCTCCAGTGAGAATCCTCTTGTTTTCCGTCAATATACCGCCTAGGTAGCCTTTAAGCCCATCTCACCACTGTGCCTTTACATTTAGGCCCGAGGTAACCTGTGCTCCCTGCTCTATGCTTATACAGTATTGTGGATGTAGGAAGCCATCTCCCCATTCACGCATACAGATCAATCTGAGCAAGTGGTCAGGGCATGTAATTACAGCAGTATTAGAACACTAGAATGCGAATGTACCCCATGCCAGAAACATGTCTTTTATCCCTTCGGCCGAGACCATATCCGAAGGGCTAAAAGGGACTGACGATGACTGAATCGATTAAAGGAGGATTACTCAAAACGCACCACGCCAGTACATAATTATGTAAGAACGTTGTTACAAATTGTAACAGAACTCAAAAAAGGAAATAAAAAATATTAATTGAGGAATCAGTGTACGTCAAATTTAACTCACATGTAACGAATATTTTCCTCGCACGCAAACTCCTCCGTCACACGGGCAGGCTAGGAACGACAGAATATGATACACAAGGGGACGGATGAAGGGTGGAAAAGCCAATCCTCCCTCCGCAGAAAGGCGAAACGCCAATCCCAATGCGGATTTGGACCTGCAAGGAACATGGCAGCGCACACACTGCTCACTCCACCGTTGCTGCCTCAGCACTCAAGCACAATTCCCTCGGCACATAATTCTAACTAATACTTACGTACAAAGTGAGAGTTTCTTATTGTTAAAATGTAATGTACTCTTAATACGTTGTTGTCAAATGACTTCTTAAAATAGCAAATTAGCTTAATTTAGAACATGTTAACCAATATGTAACTACTGGGTGTAAACTGGGACATACGAATTTAATTTCCTTACTAATAACTAACCTTCAGAACGATTTTAAGAACCTATGTTGCACAAATTAATGAAGAATTTACTTTTTTGTTTACTACCTTTCAATTATTTCTCATCGAAATTCGAAACTTTTTACCCAAAGGAAAGAATCCCATTGCTGAACATTCAAATGACATTCATTTTGATCATTCAAATGACTAGCCACAGTTTTTCTGTTGCCCTCTGGCTCCTTTCATTTACTGATTTGAACATGTCACTATTTAATTAGCAATTCTGTGCATTATACCCTGTCTACTCTGTCAATTTCGGAGTTTTGAGAATTTAAGAAATAATTGCCACGCTTAACAAAATAACTACAAACATCAGTACTTTTCCAAATCATTTCACTATTCTCTGTACGTGATCGCATCTTGATTACATTCCCCTTGTCAACCAGCTACTTCATGTGGTTTCCATTGCATTCGAGTTCTCATTTCCAAATTCTTCTCTCCGCATTGCACAAAAATAAAAAGCAAATGGTGATTTCACAATACCGCTTTCTATTACGTTGACACCATAACGTGAGTAATACGAGTCTCTCGATGCCCTAAACTAAGCGATCGGTTCAAGTACGATAATTTGGGCGAAATCCCTGGCAAACGAGAGCTTTCAAGTCGGCCGTCAGCTTGCGCCTAACGACCCATCGCCACTACGGGGGGACACAATGCGCCATTATGCTCATGAACACGGCATCTCGCAACGCATTGTTTTACGTCGATCTGATATCCTTGCGCACGGCGCCGTTAACGAGATTTGCGCTCTCAATTGCCTCGTTATGTGGCGGCGCCGCCGGCCGCCTCGCCCGGGCTTACGCCAGCGCCACTGGCGGCGGCGCCCGCACTTAGGGGCCCAGCCGGCTCACCCTCCCCCCACCCCCGCGGCCACCGACCCCTTGGCCGCTGGTGTCAGAGGTGGGATCAGCCCCAATTTTGACCCAGTGCGCACTGAAAGGGAGGCTCATACTTTTTGCCGTGGGTTTATTCCGTTTTTTTCTCAGAATCCACAACTTGTTTTCTCGTTTAGTTAACCAAATATGCTCATTAATTCCATGAAAAAGCGTTGATTATCTCTATGTTAATAAATTCCACCGTGCAATTAAAACTCCACACCTGCCAACCAGAATTCAGAAATGGATATAAAACGTCGAATTAAGTAACTATAACACAGACGTAACCAAGGCATTTCCAGTCGGCCATGACATGAACAAAAATGGCCATCACAGATTATGTACCTACAACAACCACGAGTACATATAAACAACGAATGAATAAAACTAAATTGGCGAAGTACACGTTAAGCTAGCTTACTAATAAAACAACATAAAATATTTAACGCTAATACATTTTACATTTGGTCTTAGGATTACAGAAAAGAACGTTATAGAAAAACTGTGTCAGAAGTGACTAGTTTTTTTTAATTTACGAACTTATACAATTTGTATTCTATCTCGTGCCATTCTTTACTTTTCGTGGGAAGTAATGATTTCATGACTTTTTCAGCTTTTTTGACTTTGTATCCGCAATATGTTCAGTACGTTTCAAATGCAAAAATTTCTTTCAAACTGACACAATGCAACGTCCACAAAAATTGATATTTTCAGAAGCAATATGACGTCCTCAAGCACATGCCTCAAGTTATAACGATGTGCGTGAATTTCTGAAAATTTAAATTATCCTTAAATGGAAACGGAAACATATTGAACGTTACATGTGTATAAACGGGTATAATTCCACTCCTGGTAAATAAAAAAACTCACTCCTACCGTCACTCGTTTTCTTGAACATACCACTCATGCAATTCTATCCCTCTTTATCCACTCGTTTCATTAATTACTATAATGGTTTTGGTGAAAGGCTTTACAAATCTCTAGCCCTGGCAAATGCACAACGCTGAAAAGCCGTGGGAATCCGCAGCGTACCGAAAATATTCCTCCTCTAACATCTCGTCACATTTTTGTACGTGCAATAACTTTATTTACAGTTCTAAAATTGAGTTATAAATTTCACTGAGAAAGAGATACTCACTTTTATATTGGAAGTGAAGGACAGTTCAAAAATAAAGTTAAACTTTGTAATTTTTAAAATGTCAACATATTTTCATGCAAATCTGAAATAATCCCTTCCTCTCACCTTACATACGCCACTTACACTTTCACGCGCCGAGGACTATCACACAAGTCCGGGGACCGGATTGAATTATTTATTTATCGTACGAGGCTATTAGTGGGGAGATTGCTCTTAAGCAGTTGTTCCGCTCTCGTGTTTTCTACCCAGGTTTCCTAGGAAGCCTACCCCTGACGCGGGTCTGAAGAACTTTATCGAGACGGCACACTTCCCGGGCGGTCCCCTAAATGCGCCTGGGATTTGATTCTGTCTCCGCCAGATATCAGGCTCAGTTAATCATATCCGAACTGTCTGGTTGAAAAAGTGAGATCTGGTTTGAGCGGGACGTTGTGGGAGGGATTTAATTTTGCAGAGCATCCACCAGAGTTCGTTTACATGCCACAAGCGTGCCATGGCTGCTGTGGATTTTCCGCTCTTCGGCCGGGATCGAACCCGCGCACTGGGGATTCAGAGGCCACTAAGTTAACCCTTCCCACACCGAGGAACCGGATTGGAGCTTAGAGCTGGTGCCAGCTGGGACATTCTCCAATGGGGAGACACTCTGAGGGGGAAATTCCACTAATCGCCATTTTGGACGGTGTCGGATCTCACGTTCCAGCGAGGAACACCGCCTCTACTGTATATAAAATGCACTACATTTACGGGGCTGCTGACTACAGCAGTGACGCACCCGGAAACCCTAAATAAATAACTGATCGATTAATCAAATTCAAATTTGTTGAAATAGTACAGTGAGGTACTATTTCATACAGTGACGCAATATAAGGGCACTAATAGTACAGTGACGAACTCAAACCAATTAAATGTTATATTATTCCAAATTTCTTCCCGCTTCTAGTCAACATTCATGAAACTTATCATCTTCCTGGTTTAAGATTTTTTTGTTTCCCTACTATTTGAAGTTTTGACTCTGAGGAATTCGCTGCTTGTGACAATACTCAAATGATCTGGTTGAAGTAATACATTAGTCACTTTCTAGAATCCAAGAAGTGCTCTCAAATATTGAAGTAGAATTTTGGTTTTATAAGGGTGACAGAGTATTGTAATGATCCATCGTTTCGAGACCAAAACCCCAGATGCAACACTGCCAAAAAAGTGACAAAGAATAAACTTGTATATGGAGTGCAACGGTGCCGATAGAAAACATTTTTGTAAGTCCAAATTATAATAAGAAATTGTAGCGCGTGAAATTTGGGGAAAATTGAACATAATCGTCCGGTAGAGCAGAAATTATAGAATGAAATAAAACAAACGGCATCAAATTCGGTCAACGCATTCAGCAGATATAAATTGAAATATAATTGAATTTTTTTAATAACATGAACAGAATATGGCCATTGTTGAAGTATAAAATAAAGATTATAAACAGGGTTTTTTTAAGAATTATGACAAAACGCACGGACCGATTCGGCTAAAACATTGGGAAATAATAGACTAAAATACGGGGAAGACGACAAAATTAGTGTCAACTTTATCGCATGTTCGGAAGCAGAGTAATGATAAAATATTTGGAAGTTACAATGAACCAAAAAGGATAAACAAATGACGCCATGTTAAGAAGCGAAGAAAGGCTTTTGGAATCAACAGAGGAAAAAAGCAAGCGAGTAGCAATTATTTTGTTACATAAATCTTCTGTAACAATGTAAGTTACTAGAAAAAATTCCGATGGGCGTCAGATGTGTCGTGGATACCAGGGGGAACGCTTCGTGTGCGCGAAATTGGCGTGTTGTTAAGTTTTTCAAAAGTGTGGGAATTCAAATAGAAAATAACGTTGTGATGTGTGTTGGAACTTTGAAATACTAGGAAAAAGAACTAAATTCGGGAGTAACTTGAATTTTTTTTTAGTACGACTTTATGTGATTACGAATCACGAGATGTATTTTATTTTAGTGTAAGAAAATTCAACGCGACGAACATTTCGTTATGGAATATAAAAGAATAGATACCCGGATCAGTACGATTGGACGATTATTTCAATATAAATGGATGCGAGCAGTAGTAATTTCAAGAAGTGACGTGTTCGACGACACGCGAAAAATAGTTGTTTTTCGTTTTGTCTGTTTTGCCGAACAGTACGCCGCGAACACATATAATTTTATTAGTCGGTGACCGACTGGCAGCTGAATGGTAACATTTATGCGAATAATAGCGGTTTGCGAGAAGTGGTTTCCGAAGGCGACCGCGAGCAGGAGTAGACGGCGACCGCACATCGAAGAGCATTGGACGGCGGCCACCAAACATCCTTGTTACGAGAGCTGAGCCGCAAAACAGGGAAGTGACACGCGTATATATGTGTGTGTGCCTGAATTCCTTGCAGATGCTTCATTTGAAGACGCATTCCATAACTAAAGAGAATTATCGAAGATAAATTTTGTTTTAATTTGTCAATAGAATTAAAATAAGAAATGGTCAAAAGAAAAGTAAGGAATGCGCATTCGATGTCTGAATGGGATTTTTATATTGTTTTGTGTTATTGTGTGTGAGTGATTTTCGTTGTTGTGCGTTATTTTTTTTTTGTTTGGAATGTTTATGTTATAGGGCACTATGTACTAGTGTAGTAGGAAAGACGGTGAATTGTCGCCGTATACAATGAAAAGAGGGAAGGCTAGGAAATATTAATAAACGATCGAACCAAAATGTGGTTCGTTTTTATCGATCAAAAATATTCGTCGTCATTTACCCTAGCACGCACAATCCATTCACATCGTTGGGATTCCTGTATAAGACCACCAGCTTACCCACGGTACTAGATAGTCGAAAAAGAAAAGGAAAAAGGGGATTCATTATATATGGCTGTTCAAAGCGCAGGCAAGGATAGCGTAGAGAGGTTAACCGATTGAAAGATACCTTACATACGGTTGCCCAACTAGGAGGGGCGAGGATAAGCGAGGACGATTGAGATACATTACAGTATCAATACTTTTTAACCAATTGAGTTCGTAGTTTATACATTTAACTTCGCTTAAAATCGCTAGGGTATATCGACCTTTTGTCAAAAATCAGTTCATTGAAACTAACCTGGTAAAAATGTTATTAGGAAAATCCAATAACGTGATTCATTTGTTACTAGAAACCAATCAGTTTCTCCACGTCAAATTTACCATTAAAATACAATTAACGAGCACATGGAATACATTTCCTTCCTCCATTCATTATTAATGAATGGCATCATCAATATTCCGGATAGTTTTGAATGTTCACGCCGTTTTGAAAGAGTTATATCGATTAACACACCATTATTAAGAGGGGGCGAAAAGTGAAGCTCAAAATCACAATCATTGAACTGTTTTGCAGTAAAAAATCTTCCGACATCAGGCTGTGAAAAAAATACGAATTATATAATATTCCCATTTTTTCATTTATTTTACGTAAGAAGGCTGATGTGCTACTTTTGTTGTTGGTTTTTATTTGCTATGATTAAAGCAACTGTTATATTGTATAATGTACAAAACTGTAAATATGCAATATAAAAAAGTGCAAATATAGAGTTAGTTGATCACTTTTAGGAGCTAAGTTATAAGTTATAAGTGATAAATACTTTATTTATTTTGCACAACTTATCTGTGAAAGCGTGTTTTACTACTATATTTTAGACATTGTACCTCGGTTTTCTTAATAATTCTGTTATTCAGTGAAATATTTCTATCTTAACTGTTTGGAAAATTGATACGGTAAAGTATACTGGTATTTTAATTTGAGTATACTAAATTAAAATTCTCCTTACATTTCATTATACTGTTTATTTCAAATTCACGCTACGTATGAGTGTGGGGCCTATTGTTTTGCTTGGGCAATATTATAGCATCAGATATTCATTGTATGATTTAAATACTTCGCAGTATAAGACTGAAAAACCTTTTTATATCTTAAGTTTCATATTGTTTTTAGAGATCCCAGGTGATATGATTTTATATGGTATGTAATGTGTTAAACTAATGATTATATTGGAGGTTCGCACTGGCACCTAATAGTACAATTGTGAGTCACAAAAGCGGGAGTGGATTTGGAGTTATTGTGATGTTAATTTAGGATGAAAGAAGTTTATATTTTTGTATACTTCATTAGCAGAAATATACTAGAGAAGTTTCTTAAATATATTATACAAATAAATAAATAAATATATAATATTCCTACTTTCAACAGACGGACAAGACACCTACATAGAAGACAAATATCATAAACGGGAAGTAGTAGCATTATATGAGAATAGTATTTTCACTCACAACAAATTAAGACAATAATTGTCTGTTCTATTACAACGGTAATTAAATATTAAGAATAAAAATGCAAACTAGTAGTCATCGTTTTACGTTTCAATAGTTAGAAAGTCATAAAACAAGACATGTGCGTGTGCATTCACTGCGTGCTTCCTTTAAACAGGTCGTCAAAGTGTGTCAACTGCGAAAATGTGTCATGAAGCACTATAGATAAATTCGTGTATCAACATCTCTGATGAACTTTGCACAGTTATATCTTTTTTTGGAAAATATATACGCCGTCAAACTCGGTGAAAAAAATTACGAGTACGATTATTGCGTTGATACAACGCTCTGGCAATGAGAGACGTACCGTATTTGCCGGTGTATAACACGCAGTTTTTTTCCTTCAGTAACTCGTCAAAAACAGGATGCGCCTTATAGAACGAATGCGAATTTTTGTAACTGTTTCAATATGTAGTATACATTACAAAAAACAAATTTTTGTGCACTGAAAAACAGGAATTTGCATTTCTACAAAATTAGTCATTACAGAAGCTAAAAGTATTGCATGGAGAAAGAATGTTGAAAATTTCTTTGGGTCAAAGTCGTGGTGTAGCAGATTTATGAAACGGCAAGGTCTTTCCACGCGTATTAGAAAAATATCATGAAAATTCCGGGCGGAATATGAAGAAAAGTTCATTGCTTTTTATAGGTCACAATTCTCACTCCTTTCATAAAATATAAATCAAGTGTAAAATTTAACATAAAAGAATGAAATCCTTCTTGAAAATAAGAGTGAATCTGATACACCAGCAAATACGCTAATTATTTTCCAGAAAAAGCTAATATTGTGACAGAAACATACTTCTCAAGAGAAGTAATATTACCCAAGAGAAGTAATATTGCCCAAGAGAAGTATAAAATAAATAAAAGGGTTGTTGCTCTCCCCACACGGAAAACGGGTTACAGCAAGCTCATTGACAGCACCAGCCTTCTGGCCAGAGATGACCTCTGGGGACCGAGAAGTGAAAAATAAGCGATAAAAATCATTAAAAATCCCACAAACCTGAATGCTGAACCAGACCTACTTCTCTACGAGACCTACTAGTCTATATCTACAACGTGTGCCCGGAGAGTACTTTGAATGTTTTTTTTCCTGTGAATGAAATATTGCGACCGCTGAGGGACAAGGGAAGTCAATGCGTCCCACACCAATTGCCTGATAGCCGATGATCTTTGTTTCCTTGAATAAAGAGAAGTTTCAAGGGTCACCGTTATGGATCCCATGAAAGCCGCCGCGACAGGTGTCTGAAGGTTTCCGTCAGTGTGCACGAGGAAATCTAGCAGACCTGCCAGAATTGCTGGAAAAAGTTTATTGACGCCCAAGGGTAATATTTTGAAGAAAACGAAACATTTTTACTTTTATATTCAATAAATTGCTCTTTTCATATTTATTCAACTTATTTATCGAACACACCTTGTATTTTACCATCACGTCCGATCAAGTCAGAGCGCAGTTCCTGCTGCTCCTTGACGTCCGACCATGGGTAGCCCCCTTCTCCTACCTCTCCGAGAGACGTTTCTTCCATTCTTGTATTTTGTCACGAGAAACCATTTATTATATTAAAATACTTAACATAAATTGGTTTTATCAGTCGCATATTTGAACCTATTAGAACCTATTTGAACCTATCCTTTGAAGACATACATACGTTCTTCCTGGATTCAAAACGGCGTGAGATAACACAGGACAAGGTGAGGAGCACAACTCCGCTTTGCTGCTGGCTGGAGGAGAGCCTTTGCCAATCGACAGAGGGGCAGGGGAGGGGGCCGGCCGCCCGCTCGCGCCATTCGCCAACCAGTTCTCCGGTCGCCGACATAACAAAGAACGCGCTATTCGGAGGGCCCGACTTCCTCGGCGGGGCCGCGGGGAGGCCATCACAACGATATTCGATATCGCCAGCTGACGCGGAACGGAGCTCGGCGCGCCGCGGCACTCGATATTCCCCGCTCGCGGCCGCGGGACGTCATTAGAGGCCCAAAAGCAAAAATACGACCGCGACGCGTTCGCAGGCTCTCAAAAATAAATCTCATCCGGCTTTTTTCGAAGGTGCGTTGGCTGAACTTCAGAAATACCCTAATCAAATTTCAAACTAAAACGACGTACTCATTGTACGCCCTAGTGCAATAGGCTCTGAAGTTGTTCTCCGTTTTGGTTCCAGTATAAACTGTAATTAATGCATGATTTTTTTTAATTTTTTACTAGCAATATTTTTTTCATCACATTTATTTATTTTAATTAAGGGAAAAATAAATAAAAAAGTTCAGAAGTAAATATTGCTTTAGAAAAACACAAAATTAAATTGTACTACTCATCTAGCAAAATGTGCTGTATTTCACGATATAAAAATATATTTATTTTTCACGTTTGTTTAATTATTTTCCTAAAAACGTTTCGTTTCTGATATATGGAAACAGAGTGTGTTACTAGGACGTTCCAAATCACGACGCCACTAGATTACTATCACTTTATATCGTTATCTTATTGTGTTTACTGCCTAACAATGTATGGGGTGACATAAACGCATTATGTACACTATGTGTAATATAAAATAGTTCATAATTAAATCGTTAGAATACGTTTATGGCCTGAAAAACATGTTACAGCTGAGTTACACTATGCAATCAAGGGTTAAAGAGCTGAATAAATCTTTTTCTTCAACTGCACTTAATACATTATTTTAGCAAACAATTAGGTTATAAATGAAATATTGTATGTGCCACGAGCATTAATTGGTTCTAATGATTTCGGGCTAAAGACGTGCGGGCTTCTTGTTACCTCTCGATCATTACCCCTTATTAATCTCTTGGTACATACATAAATATGATTATTCCACTCATGAAAATAAAACCAATAGTGTTTAACCATACACATAAAATTCCCCAATTAGAATGGTATAACTAAAAAAAATATATCACTTATTCTATGTTTTTTTCTTACCGCCCCTATTTACTGGCCAATATTAAACTGCGACTCGTCTATCTTAGGATTCTGTATGTATCGATCGCTGTGTTGACGTGCAAATAAACCGCGTATGTACTATAATGTAACATCTTTGATTTTAACATACTTTCAGTTATTTTCAATGTTTGGCGCATTTTGGAACTCTGTTAAACGTAATTTCATTTGTGGAATAGTCCTATGAAATGCCACTCGTGCTTCGGAAATCCTCACATATATCCTCTCCTTGCTTCGCAAGTCGAGGATTTATCGAC
>BLKR01015488.1:0-68338 GCA_011170035.1 Teleogryllus occipitalis
ACCACAGAACACTAAAGGATAGAAGTGTACCCTCAATGTTAAATGACGGAAACGAAAGTCGCTCGCAGCGCTCCAAGTGGCCTGGCAAAGAACTTCATAAACCGCCCGCCTTCCGAAGCTATCGTAGCACAGCGTATGAAAGTAATTCAACTCATACTCATCGTGAAAGTTACTTAATATTAAGACGCTATATTCTACTGTAATTGTACTAAAATTTAATAGATTATCAATTTTCGTATTGTACTTGAGTAAGATCATAACTGAGGGAAGTCATCTAATAATATGGTAATGGAAGAAACGAAAGAATAAAAAGGAATAAACAAAGAAATACATAAACAAATCAATCATTGCCTTTATTTTACAATTTATATTAAGGCATTATATTCAAGGCAGAAAAAATTTAAATTTTTTCACTGTCTTTTCATGACCTTTTGTAGTTTTTCTTTTATTTCGTATTTTCTGTTTTTCATCTATTACACTCTTTCTTCAAAAATATCATCAGGCGATTTGAAGTTAGAGCAAAACTTTTTCTCCAAATTATTTAAATGACCATTTTTTTCCAAAAAGGTATACAAATGTTCATGAACATCCTTTAAAAACATCATTACATTATCACTAGCATAAACCAAATGTGATTTCATGAGGTCATTTTCTTTAAAACTGGTAAACAAATGATCTTCTGCAATATTACATGATAATACATTTGTTTTGCACTCCTCACAATCACTGTCAGCTCTTACTCCTAATTTTCTCAAAACATAACCAGCTACATAGGCCAAAGCTTGTTTGTCATGAAAAACATCATCAAAACTATTATCTGATAAGCAAGAGTACACATTAATAGAATCATCATCATCATCATCATCATCATCCTCTACATTTTCTGTTTCCAATATACTAGTCCACTGTAAAAATTGTTTCAAATTATTTATGGGAGTGCAGTTATCATTTTCACAATTACCTAACGAACTGGCTGGTAAAGACAAGACCAGCAATTCGAAGTGAAGAAAACTCGTAACTGTTGCGAGTGCGACCGCTAAAACACAATAACTTGCGAAAAGACACAAGCCACACATAAAACGCGAAACACACAAGCCACACAGATGAACGCACAGAACATTAAAGAACAGCATGAACGTAACCAACGGCAATAAGTTTCACTCGTCCGCCATGCGGAAATCGCGTGCATGCTGGATATGACGTACAAAAACAAGTGAAAACCACTAACCAATCATTGCTTGATATTCCTTCAACTAGCGCTCCAAGTGGCCTGGCAGTGTGTTGCCGGTTTCCCAATCTCATCTTCACCCCTATTTTTGTTCGTATTGACACGTATTTAGATATTTTCACACAAATATGTATAGTAACGTACTTTACTGGTATATATATTTTATGAATCTACGGTACGGTCTGGTATGTTCATATATATATGTTCTTCATTTTGTTTCAAATTTTTGTTTTTGTTCAAATTTAGGTTATCTAAGGTTTGGATATACGTATGTATATCCCATGCGAGTAAATACATTCTCTTTGATCCATGAGGAGCAAACCACTAAACAATGCAAACATTCCATTCACAATAGTCGTTTTCTAGCATGATGAAACTAAAAACTAGTGAAACTAGAGCGCCACCAGGAGATAATGGGATTGGAGGGTGCTTCTCTCTTGTGTTAGTCAAAATACCGAAATGTCACTGATTTTCAGTGCGCTCGAGCGGTTAAATTTTTTGTCAAAAATATTAAAGTTAATAGTGCATTTTGTAAAACATGTTTACTTTAATTTTGTGTATTTCAGTCTTTTCAATAAAGAATATACATATTTAGGTATTAGCGAAAAATTGATAAGAGTTCGAAGTATTTAGTTTGCAATGTAGTCTATGAAATCGACATTTATCAAGGTGGCAAACATGACATTCGAATTCAGCATTTCAAAAACATGTCGAACCGGTAAGAAAAAGTAGAACCGGCTATGAAATTTTGTCTTCAATCGGGTCCCTTTGAGCTACTAGTTCAATGTTGACATTAAAATTAATTTGTGAAATGGGCAGACTTTTGTGAGTGACACGCCAGTTTTAACTCCTTCAGCGAAAGGAATTGAGATTTAAATATAAAAGGAGTATACGTTAACGGTATAGAAATGCATATTGTTGTTTTGAATGTTAAGTGTATGTTCTATATTAGATGCACTAGGGAAAAAATGCGTTCCTTCAAGGGATTGGAGGGAAAGGTTACGTTAACATGTGCCAATTTATTTTCTTTCCCTCGAGAAGCAGCACACAAAACCATTCACAAGTCATCCTCGATCCTAACTCAAAATAATTTTAAAGTAGGTGACGTGACATTTAAATGTAATGCTCTCGACTAGCACTGATATAAAAATTCAGAGAAATGTCCCCACTGACTTGTGAATTTTGTGTTAGATTGTGCGTTGTCCATGGTGAGTCATGGTGCGTTGCCCTCCCAACGAATTATAATAAGCCGTATTCAAGATCACAGGTGTCAATAGAGATAATCTATAGGGAGAAAGAATTGGTGAACCATATACTAATACGTGGTTTAGGTGTATTCGCATAGAGGTGGTGCAATGTTCAGTCTTTCATTTCTAAGCACTTTTCAAACTGAGCCTTAACCGTTTTTATCTGTTAATAGGATTCACTGTAAAACATTGCTGCTCCAAATTAATGGTTTTTATGTAGCAATCACTTCTCATGTTACCACCAAAGTCAGCCTGAAGTAGTAGTTTTGTAATCAAACATGTTTATGGACTAATCAAAATAACAGACTTCATTTATTATTACATGCGACATTTTACAGCAAATAGAATGTGATATGACACGTTTTTAATTCAAAATTCAATTATTTTACGTATTATTTATATATTAAAAGTTTAATTTACATTGGAAAGTTACTTTTAAGGCGTTGCATCATAAATCTCTTGAAAGTATTGCTCTCTTAGTCTGTAATTCTATAAGAAAAGGACACTTTGCAAATATTAGAGAGCATGTTTTGAATTTGCAAGATCCAGTGATTGCGGATTCAACCGCCTTAATCGCGAAATCTCGCAATTTCCAACGGCAGAGTTCGTTGAAAAACATCGGAAATTCTATAAGAGCAAAACATGTCGTACGACTTGGCGAAGATCTTCTTGACTAATGGCTCGGTCCAAAAACCATACTGCTGAAGAAACTTCCAATCTTCAAAATGGAGTCGCTGTAGAATGGCGCTCCCTTCACTTCGTCGTGATATCTTAATCGCGAAATCTCGCAATTTCCAACGGCAGAGTTCGTTGAAAAACATCGGAAATTCTATAAGAGCAAAACATGTCGTACGACTTGGCGAAGATCTTCTTGACTAATGGCTCGGTCCAAAAACCATACTGCTGAAGAAACTTCCAATCTTCAAAATGGAGTCGCTGTAGAATGGCGCTCCCTTCACTTCGTCGTGATATCTTACGTCAATTACACCAGAAGAGGCAATGCACTTTACGGGGCCGCTCCGCTCCGCCGCGCCGCGCCGCCTCGAGAAGCAGTGTTCCCCGTCCCCGTCCCCGTCCCCGTCCCCGCCCCCGCCCCCGCCCCCTCACCCGTCCGCATCCCCTCCCCGGCCGAGGAAGCGAGATGAGACTGGAATGGGTCACTGCCGTTGGGACATACCCCAAAAATTATACAGCCTGCGGTAGCTGAGCAGCAACACCCATGTCTCCGCAGGGTCGGTTATTGGTTGATTCCAGGGTTCAATGGAGGAAGTCGCACATTATCTACATAGTTAGGATGAATTCCACTAGTCTGGAGGATCGGCCGGCTTCACTATTCTGATCTATAGATTCCTTGGTTTATCTGTTGAATACCAGGTGAATGGCTGTGCAGTACCAAACGGGCAACCACCCGCGCGCGATCTTTCCTTCCTCATCGTGGCCCCCTTCTTTTTCCTTAAATAGACGTGCCACACTATCTCATGCGTTGAGATAAGAGTCGAGAGCCTAGAGCTCGTCTCCGTTGGGGTGATGCTCCCTGGGGGAAGATAGTTGGAAGAGGAATCTCCCGGAAGCTGAAGTGCAGTGCAGATCATTACTTTCCACCTGGGGAGAAAACCCATCCCTTCACAAGATATAACATATTAACTTATAACCCAAAATATTCACACTTACGGGGCTAACGACCTGAGTAGTTGACGCGCTCGGACTCAATACTCATTGGCCCACCTACCCAAAAATCCTCCCTCATTCCCACATGCGCGCGTGACCCCACTCGAAAATCCTTCCCCATTCCCTCAACGTCGGTGTTGGCAAGCGAAGGCGGCCGGGTGTGGGAGGGGGAGGCCGGGCGAGAGCTGTCGCCTCCAACGCGCGTAATCGCCCCGAACGCTCACCAGACAGCGCCAGCGCCGACGCCGACGCGCGACGCTAACGCTCCCTGTCACGCGCTAATGCCGCTCCTTCGTACGGTAGCTCAGCGCCCGCCTTCCCTGCGTCACTACTACACCGCCCCTTTCTGCCCCAATAGGCCGCTGCTCCTCGACCATCTACGCAAGCGGCTCGCTCACAGCGGCTGCAGAAACTCCCATATCAGATGACCCAAATGATCTTGACAAAATGAACTAGGTACCTAGACAAGGATGCTATACAACAACATACAAAATGGATTGACTAATCTTTTTCGTGTTTCCGGGAGCGTCAACTGCTTTGGTCAGTAATCCCGTTAGTGTAGTGCATGTTTTTCCTCGGCGCTGATCTTCCCCCGCTGGATGGCGAGATCCGGCGCCGACCTACCGTCGGCTAGTGGAGTTTTCCCCTAACCAGGACTCTCCCACCAGCGGAGCACCGCCCCAGCCGGGACAAGCTCTAAGCTCCCGACCCGTCTCCCGGAGTATGTGGTAGTGTAGTGCATGTTAGTGTAAGTGTGTGTAAGGGGAGAGGATAGGACAAGGAAGAGGAAGGACAGATCGCGCGCGGTCCGTGGCCCGTTTAGTAGGGTTCCGCCATTCGCCTGGTATTGATCGGAGAAACCACGGAAAACTACCGATCAGAGCAGCCGACCACAAGAATTCTCCTCCAGACAGCGACTGAATTCGACCTAGCTGAAAAGTTAGTGTCGAAAAATCTGCCGCAGTCAGGACTCGGACCTAGGACCTCCCGGTCAGATGCGCTGCAGTGACATCGGTTGATGCACAGAGCTACCGCTCCCGGTTGCAAAAGAAAATTATTTCAAGCTACCATAACAGAGTTGCAGGATTTCTTACAGAATTCCTGCTATAAAGTGTTTCTGCTAATAAAAATTGAATACTTATGATTCACTTCTAGAAAAATTATTTCCTAGAAACGGTTTCTGCAATTAACACCATAACTGTAAGACATTTAAACATCTTTGGATACGGTGCAGTAAAATAGAGTAACACTAGTCTTGTGGGGTAATGCCGATCATTTTCATATTTTGAATTTAGTACATAAAAAATGGCAAAGATCGAAACGAAATTTACTTAGTGGCTATGTTGCGTGATAAAGAGTGCTTCCTGTCTCGTTCGTTGTAATCTGATAAGAAAACAATGATTATGAGTTTGTCATTTCGAACACCTGCGATAAAATTTTCGAAGAAAATACATTTTTGATATAAACATTGTAATGAACCCCTTCCTTCTTACTATCTATTCTATTTGCCCCACCGTTGGGCCGCCATTTGATATAATGAATCCTACTCTCTCATCTATTATTTATTTACTCTCAGCTATCTATTTATCTCTTCTCCTCTGTCTGCTATCATCTATTTATTTGTTTATTGATTTACCCCTTGATATTATTCCACCGTTGGGTCGCCATTTAATGTAATGTAACACTCTCTCCCTGCTCTCTCCTGCTATCTTCCTATCATTCATTAATTTTATCCTCTAACTTCTCTACGTTATCTATGCCCGCGCTTTTATCAAATATATATAATAAATCCCCTTTTTTTTCTTTTCCCTTTTAACTATCTACTGCCGTGGATACGCTGGCGTTCCTATACAGGAATCGCAGTGAGGTAACTAGATTGTGCGTGCTAGGTTAAATTACTACAAACATCTCAATTGATCCAAAACGAACCGCATTTCTGGTTCGATCATTTATTTACGTTTCTAACTTTACTCTATTTCCATTTCTACGGCGATAATTCACCGTCTTCCTTTCTACGTTAACATATAATATCATATAACATCAACATACACAAACGAAGAAAAAAAACAAGATAATACACAATAACAAAAAATCATTCATACACACTAACACAGACAATATCAAAATCACATTCATCCCTCGAATGCGCATTCCCTATTTTCCTCTAACTATTTCTACTTTATTCCTACTAACAAAACTTGATCTTCAACAAAATTGTTTTTAATTATGGGATGCGTTTTGATACGAAGCATTTCAAGGAATTCCGACACACACACACACACACACACATGCATATGCGTTTCACTTCCCTTTTTTCAGCTCATCTTTCGTACTGGAGACGTCCGGTGTCCGCTGTCCAATGCTCCTCGATGTCAGTCGACGGCCACTCTTACTCGCGGTTGCCTCCGAGAACCACTTCTCGTCAACCACTATGTTTCACCTAAATGTGAAAGTCCAGCCGCTAGCCTGTCACCGACTAATAAATTCTGTATGTTTGCGGCGTACTGCTCGGCAAAATACGTAACACGAAAACAGAAACAACTTTTCGCGTATCGTCAAACACGTTACCTCTTGAAAAGTTCTATTGCTTATTTCCATTTATTTTGGAAAATAATCGTCTAAATTATACTGATGTGTATTGATTCAGTTAAGTCCCATAATAAAAATGTTTACCGCGCCAAATTTCCTCACACTAGAATACAACGTAATTGATTATCCGTAATTGCTTGAAGTTTTACTAATAAAATAACATGAATTCAATGAATTTAAATTTTTGCTCCCTTTTCTAATGTTCCAAAATTTTTATAAATCTTTCGACGTTACTTCTCGTTAACTATTTTTACACTTTCCAAAAAAAAACTAACGACACACCGATTTCACGTACACGAAGCGTTCATCACCATGTCCACGACACATCTGCCTCACATCTGCATTCTTTCTTCACAATTTACATTGTTACTACAGATTTTTGTCACAAATAATTGACACACGCTTGCTCTGTTGGTTCTGGAAGATTTCCTTAACTTCTCAGCATGGCGTCATTTGTTTACACTATTGACTTCATTCCAACTTCCACATATTTTATGATTACTTCGCTTCCGAAAATGCGACAAAGTTGATGTTAATTTTGTCGTCTTCCCCGTATTTTATTCTATTCTTTCCCAACGTTTCAACCAAATCGGTCCGTGCGTTTGGTAATTATTCTTCAAAAACCCTGTTTGTAATGTTTCTTTTCTAACACAACAATGGCCATATTCAGTTCATTTTATTAAAAATTCCAAATATATTTCAAATTATAACTTCCGAATGTGTTAGCCGAATTTCATGCCGCTTGTTTTATTTCGTTCTATAATTTCTGCTATATCGAATGATTATATTCAATTTTCCCTAAATCTCACATGCTATAATTTCTTATTTTAATTTGGATTTACAAACATGTTTCTATCGGCCCCGTTGCCCTCCACATATACGTTTATTCTTTGCCACCTTTTGGCAACGTTGCATATGGGGTTTTGGTCTCGAAACGTTGGATCATTACAACATGTTTTATAAGTTCATGACAATATTTATTACGAATATTAAATTATGCCACTTTGTTTGAGAGAACACACATAGCAATCACACGAGGAAGAGAAAAAGCAGCTGTTATGTAAACACATACCCGTCCACTTCGATAGTGGAGTTGCAAATAGAGATTCCAGACACCATTTGAAAAAGTATTTGTTAAAGAGTAGAGATAGAAATGGCTCTTACAAAATACATTGTAAAAATAATATTGGTAGGTCCGTAAAATTATAGAAAATATATCAAATGTTCAATTTGAACTAATTACATACAAGAAATGTATTAACTATTTACTAAATAATTATTCTAATATATATATATATATATATATATATATATATATATATATATATATATATTACATAGTTATTTATAAACAAAAATTTCATTTTTGTGCACCTAAAAACAAAATCGAGATGCACGATTAGGAGAGCCTAATTTGCTCACGCGAATTTTTGAACACGGTTCCCAATTTACATAATGTTTAAAATATTGTTGTTCCTTACATGTTCGTAGATTACATTATACTTTATTATTCTATTTGGTCGCTATTTTTACTTTCAAAATAGGTGGCAAAGTGAAAACAGCGAGTTGGTCGCTTGACACTGGACATCTGGCAACTCTCAAAACCTGACTGGCGAATTAAGCATCTGTAGGCATTAGCAGATCGCGGAGTGCCATATGAACCTTTTAACAACAACAATAACAATGATAAGGTTAAATACAAAACGAATACGAAATGCTTTACTCTACAATGGACGGGTTACTCCGACACCGACAGTAAAAAGAAACAAAAACAGAACATCATTCTAAAGTTCATTTATCGGTTACCTCTTCATGACAGCGTAACAAACAATATTATTGTCACTAATTAGGAAAAATGTGAAAGGTTAAAGTTCGTTATTGTTTTTTAGTCGTTAAATTTCTCTTTTAAATGCTCAGAAATTATATTGAAAAAATGGAAAATGCTATATCTTCTGATAAATATTAACTAAATTGGGAGAATTTATTGAGAAGAAATATATACTAAATAAAGTGAAAAAAAAATTAAACGCCAACCGATTTAAGACACATTTTATAAACACTTTTATAGGTGGAAAATATAGAGATGGGTATTATTTCATGAAAGTGGGGAACTCAGATTGCAAATCTACTATTTTTACTTTACTTCCTTATCCTGTAGAATGGGGAGGAAAAGAATGTTGGAATTATTTTAACAATTTGATATCGAATACCGGACGTAAAGTCCAAGTTGAAGATAATTTTAGCCGTTACCTTGCATACACGTCAGTGTTAACGTGTATTAGTGCTGTTATAAAGGCAGTTAAAATCAGTGTAGATCCATCTACACTGATTTTATATATGTGGTTTTTATTTATTTTATATATGTGGTTGGATGTAGCACGCATAACTCTATTAGATTAAATGCATGTGAGCTGGAAGTTAGTAATTATGTCAGAAATAAGATGTAGTGTCTCCGTTCTGGAGATCATTATGATGTTTTAATTTTTGGGAGTATTTTACATAAAGTCTTCATGACATTTACAATATTTTCTGAAAAAGTGGCTGAAATTTTTTTTCAGGAACTTTTTCACTTATATTGATGAAAGTGCATATACTTTTATAAATATGGTGTAGTTCCTATTTTTATTAAATCTTCGGATATTTAGAAAATTATAAAAACCTTTTTTTAAAACGCGAAAGGTTTTTCTTTAGAAAGAAGTTCGGGCTTTCCACTCAACCAAATTTTGTGAGTTTTGCTTTAAGTAAGAGGTAGGGTAAAAGCTATATCGCTTGTATGGTGTATATAAAACATTTCCATTATATTTTGAGAAATATTTTGAACTCTGTGTTCTCCGCGAATAGTGATTGTATTGATCCAGAATGCGTAAACCTCCTTGTTTCATTAGTCTTAGAGGTTTAATACTGAATAATACTGAACGGTAAGAAATAAATGTTAGGGTATTCTTTTTTCTGTATTGTGAATATGTAGAACTTTTCTACAGCCACATCCCACGCATATCTATTTTTGGCGTGAATCCTTGTTGCATGACATTTTAAGATACGTCTCAAATTTTCAAGCTATTTTTCAAACTTATAGACTCTTGGATGTTGGTTGTCTTCTGCTTAACTTCATTCAACTGTAAATTATATTATGTCAGGCACTTTCTTTTAAAAAAATCTGAGTAATTGTTCAGTAATGACACTAAATGAAGAAAAAGTTTTGGTAAGTTGTGCATTTCCACTAGTTAATTTCGCCAATCATTGCTGAAAAAAATTTACAAAAACGCTATGAAGACAAACAATCCAATTAAATGTCTTATGCATGGTATGAAAATAGTATATAAAGTAATTTTTAAAAGTTGATGAAGAGTGATCGATGTTACCCCATATTGACTTTGTATTAATGGATACAGTGAAAATTCAATATCTTGACCGCGAGTATCTTCTCTACTTTTTAATGTTTTATTTATTCTTTAATTTGAAATAAATATCTTACCTTTCCTCGAAAAAAATCTATCCGTTCAATATTTTGAAAATATTTTTACTACGATAAATCGATTAGTTCTTTTCTTGTGGAACAGGTATGTAGTTTCGTTTCAAGAATTCTTACTAAAATTGATTAAGAAATGACAATCTGCTCTTGCTCATAACCACGCAAGAAAGCCGAGTTTCTTTAATAATTAAGAGTAAGAACATAAACTATGAAATAGACACGTTTCTAAAAATATACCTAATCTGTATACAAAAAGATCAAAGATATCTCTGCGCAGAAACCACTATATTCAGGCTCCACGCGTATGATACGATTGCACGCAAACGCAGATGTTGTCAAATTGTCACGTGCTACTAAACGAGCTCACAGATGAGCTTCATTCAGCTATTTTTACTTTTTTTATTAATTTCTGTTCTGGTGACATTGTTAACATGCGTTGTATACCCACATGTTCCCGTTAACAAGCGTTATTACTCAGAGCGAAGCGGTGCTCACCCTGTTGCGTCCGGATTAAAACGACTGCCCGACAGGTAACAAGTCTTTTTTTGCGTTTGCAAATAGCACTACAAGAGAATCCTGTATATGATACAGCCCGTTAAAATCGATATATTCACACACGAAACAGTTCATAGTTAACGAAGTGGTTCTTTTTTTTTTGTAACTGGAATGTATGTTTTTATTCATTATAACTCAGAGAAAACTTAAAGCACCAATTTTCACTCACCGACGGTTCTGAGCTTGATATATTCAATTACTTTGCAGATGTCATTACATTTATAATTTAAACTTATTCGTTTTATATTAAATTCCTTATGTAATATTGTGTTCTACTTCTTATTACCAAACATATTTTTCGTTGCACGTTTCACGATCAGGAATGCTTCGTGTGTTACATTTCCATTTGTTTCCCAAAAATAGAAATACGCTTGCATCCACTTCATAATCCTAATATCAAGTGAAGTGTGCACTTTCAGCCGTTTTAATGGTCCAATCTTCATATGTCTAACACAAAAACTCTTATTAAAAATAAATATTAAAACGCACGCCGATAGATGCTTAGAAAAATGTGCGCGATTAAAGAAAATGCGATTTGTACATTAATAAATAATTAGTCTTCTTAAGTTATGCACGGCAGTATTTACCAAATCGAAACAAATTTGAATAGTCAATCGGGAAGCTGGAACGAAGAGCCTTGAATAATCATATTGAGAGGAAGTAAATTCGTGCGTACGATGAAAGAAATATCAATTCCTGGAGATATCAGTTTCATCTTAGCGAGAGCTGTATTTTCCCGTCTTCTTTTTTCTTCCTCCCGCTCACACTTCTCGTCACTTTTCCACCTTTTGTCTCTTTCTGCGACTCTCCTATTTTTGCCTCAACCGCCTCTTCGCGTCTTCCTGCCGCGCCGTGGGCACGTCTCCCAATTAAAAACTTCGTTAAAATTTGCATCGTCCAACTGGGAGCACCTCTCATATCAAAAGTTGTAGACGGCGAAAGAAACGCGGACGAAATTAAAAACTGCCCTGTGCGGCTTTGATCCGCGGTAGGAGAGTCGAAGGGGAGGGGGAGCGGGAGGAAAGGGGGAGGGGGAGCGGGGAGGGGGAGCGGGGGAAGGGGGAGCGGGGAGGGGGGAGGGGGGAAGGGGGAGGGGGAAGGGGAGAGGGAGGAGGGAGAGGGAGGAGGGAGAGGGGGCGGGTTCGCCACTGGCAGCGCCGGGAGACGTGCAAAGGGCCAATGCGGTCTCAAATGAAAGGTCTCCACGGTCCTGTACACGTCATCACAGAGGGATGCGTGATCCAGATTTCCGAGAAATCTCATAGGGACACCTATGAGTAAACTACCAATGTTTTTGAAATGTCACAGAAAATATTTCCAGATTTCCGAGGAAATTTATCGTGACACCTATGAGACACCAATGTTTTTGAAAATATACAGAAAATAATTTTTAAAGTCTCTTTTTTAGCACTAAGCATAAAAATACCTTAAAATCGTGACTTATGATTAACAAATATAATGAAATGTAAGTAGAAACACAGAAATATTTTGTGCAGTTAAGTAGTAAATATTGAGAAATAAAACGAATTTCTGCAACACGTATATGCAATTCCCATTTAAATTACAATTAAATCTTTGCAGTACATAAGGTCACTTGTATAAGAAGGTCATTTCCTCGAAAGGCAGCCTTGGCGTTAGAGCATATGATGCTGCTCTCTCTCTTTGCTCTTCTTGGTGACTCGCCAAACTGTTCGCCAAGAGAGTCGGGAATGCGATATCTAAGGGAAGTATCGATACTTCGTGACAGTGTGAAATGGTATGGAATGTGTCGATACAAGCTTTTATTGGATTTTGCAACGTCGATAAATATGTTTAGTAGAATCGAAGTGGGTAAAAATTATATTGAAGCCAGCTCGATGAAAAAAAAATTGCAAAGGTGAAACGAATATTAACAGCATAAATAGAATAAGAAAATACCGTCTATTAATATGTCCAAATTAGACAAGAGGCGTTCAATTTTTCGTATTAGTTTTCCTTCAATGTAAGGGATTTGAAACTCTGCCTGATTAATTCAAACATTGTATTAGCGTTTGTGCCAGTGAGCGTCAAATGACATTATGTGAACATGTGAACATTATGTGGGTCTGGTGTGTTATTACCAGAATGTGTTTGAAAGAGAAAAATAATTAAAATAACGATGCTCGTAATTGAGTTGAAACAAACAACATGATCGTGTAATGTAAAAGAGAAATTAAAAATTAAACTGCCAGTATCAGAAAAAGTATAAAGTACGTACTTGTGTTGTCGCAACGTAATCGCGTAAAAACATGCTCACCGAATACTGAGAACAGCTCAAAGCAGCGAATATCAAAGACAATCAGAATCAAGGAAATCTCGCGTTCGTGAAAATCGCATATAAAAACAGTCGCGGAAGGGGTTCGCAGCCAGTCGATTTCCGAGAAGCATCCATACTTCCCTGGTATCGCGTCCGGGCAGCGTGCCCCGGCCGGCGCGGCGCGGCGTGGCGCGACGCGGTTCGCGGCCTGGGCCGCTGCCCCCGCCCGGGCGCGCGCATGACCTTTGTGTGTTGTTTCTCTCCACTGCCTACAGGACGAAAAGAACCAAATTCTGACAACAAACGCTTGGTTGAATTTGGTAAGTGACCGCAGAGCCGGAGAGAACGTCGGGCCGTCCACGAGCTATGTGCTGGACCCAGGCGGCGAGCGCCCCGCCCGCCAGCCGCCGCCGCCCCCTCCCCCTCGCTCCCCGTCGTCCCGCGCGGAACGCGGTGGATAAAAATTGATCGGGCCGCCCCCGGGCCCCGCCCCACCTGTTGCGGCGGCGGGGCGCGGCGGGGCCGGCGGCGCGCTCGCCGCCACCCCGCGGAGCGCCCGCGAGAGCCGCGGCCCGCCCGGAGCCCGCGCGGCGCCGGAGGAGACGCAGGCGGCGGCGGAGGCGGCGCCGAGGGCCACCCGGGGTGGAGCCCCTTGGCCCCCGACGGTGGCGCCCCTGTCTCGCGGTCGAGGTACTACGTGCGAAAACCGACTGCTCACAAATTGAACCTGTGATCCCCCAAAGAAAAGCATCAGTTAAATTGTAAAATCATTAGAAAATATAAAGGTTAGGTCATTTATATATATATATATATATATATATATATATATATATATATATATATATATATGAACTTTTATTAGTAAGCGAGAGTAACTAGCAGGTTAACAACGTTTATTGTCGTTGACAAGTAGAATAAACATTATTTATCTTAACTCAATTCTTTTCCCCATACACAAACTGATAAAAAACTAGTATGTCTGCAAACGCAAAAAGGGAACGCCCAGACTCTTCCACGAACCGAGACCACTACCTGCTCGTCGCGTCGGTGGGATGGGCGCGGCTCCGATCACAGGTCCAATTTGTTCCCGAGCGCCGCGGGGCAACAAATGACGGCCCTCGGCAAAAAGTCGCGTGGGCCGCCGGCCATTCGTATCGCAAGCCGCCTGCAGGAGAGCGGTGGGGAGCAGGGGTGCCACCACCGCCGCCGCCGCCGCCGCCCCCGGCCGCCCCGCAGGCGCCGGCGCGCCGCCGCGGCAGCCGCCCGCCCCGCTCGCCTGCATGCGACGTCACTGAGACTAACCGGCAATTGTTTCCCTTCTGTTGTGTCTTGCTATAGGACGAGAAGAATCAACTCCTAATAACAAATATTTGGCTTTCCTTGGTAAGTGCTAACTGTTGGTTGGATAAAAACACACACGGCAGAGCAATCGTATTTTTATATTATATATATTATATCTCTTTTTATATATACTTCCTCATTAGCAGACCTTTTCATTCTTCTTCAGTAGCAGTGTTGCAGTCGATCGAGAGACCCATGCATCCGGGCCCGAGCGTGCGCTCGACAGCCCGTCTGTCCGTCCGTCCGTCTGCCCAACCGTCCGACCGATCGATTGAACGACCAACGAAACGCGTCACAGATGCGTAACCGATCGCTGACAGACCAAAACGAACATTCGACAGATCGCTCGCCGACAGATATAATATCCGACAGACCGACCGATCGATAGGATGAACGATCGTTCATCCGACCGATCATCTGACCGGAGCGATCGCTCAACGAACTGACCGTCCCAACGCCCAGCCCGCTCTTTCGCCCGCGCGCGTGCTTCCATTTCCCGGAGCGTTCACTCGTACGCTTCGTGCTCTCCGAGAATATTACTTATTGATTCGTCGCCCGCTGCTTATTTCCGGCGCTGGCGACGTGACAGAGCAGGTGGCGCGCTGCGAGCCCCGCCCCGCCCCCCTCCGCGCCGCCCGCGGGACGGGCTATGTGCCTTTCGCGCGAAGCAACTTCCGTCCCGCCCGCTCGCGCTCGCTGTCACCCGCCCGCAGGCTCTCGCCCCGCCCACCCCTCGCCGCCGATTCGCCTCGCTCTGCCTCTTTGCTCGTGCCCGCGCCGTAATGCATTGAAGTCACAGTGTAGCGACCAACTCGAATTTTCTGGCCAGTGAAGATTTCACGTTGAAAGACGCGGTGGCGTGTTCGGATATTTGGCGCAGCGTGTTTGACGCAAAACGGTGGAAAGGGAGAGGTAAAAGTGTACTGGAGGTAGTACGATGTAATACTACACTGTGTGATCAGTGACTCGGTTCATTTGCGTTTTTCTAAGTAAGGATATATTTTTCCAGAGTGAGTATTTGAGTGATCCTATTTTATGTTCACGAAGGATCTTTATGATCTACGAATAGCCTTACTTGAAATATATAGTTACAAAAATTAATTTGATTTAGAAAATCGAAAATTTTTGATACGAAATACATTTTCAAAATTTAAAAATCTAGCCTTTTAGACAGTTTTGAATGCGTTTCTATAATATTCATATATCTGAAGTAAAAGCACGATCTTTCAGAGTCAGTAGTCGCATTACCGCTTTACAATGAAACTCATTTTATCACAAATTACCTACAGAATTGTGGAGGCATCTCACTATTTACAAATCACGATTCAAGAAATTCGATTTCCAACTAATGCAATATGATCTCCGTCTGAATTTATTTATATTTCACAATGGAACAAAATGATAAACCTTCCAAGACATTGTATTAACATTAAATTAAAAACTACTTTACTGAATTTTCAAGAAAATTATAGCTAGAAAATAATACTTCCTTCAGAAGTATCTTTCTCACGTAATGAATACTAACAATTCGGTAATAACGATTTCCTGGAAATTGCCCCAAGTTCATTAAACAAAGCTAATTAGTTTCGATGAAAAGTGTCTGCTGGCGAAGAGCTCTGGACTACGCCTTCCGAGCAGCGGGCTCCTTTTGTCTTCCAACAAATGACGGACGATAAACAGACCAAAAAACCCTGACTGATACCTGCGCAAACTATACTCCGTTGTTCAAACTAACTTATCAACAAGCACGATGTAGCAAAAAGCAAGAGAAAACTATCTCTGACAATTCTGGCTAATGTTAATGCATCACATAACTTTTCGGTCCGCGCTTTCTAAAACCTAGAGATATATAGATCTCACGAGTGAAAGACATCTGAAAAAATTGCAGAGTGAAAAAACATTGATTGGAGTTCGCGCAGATTTGGGCTATAAATAACAAGAACAAAGATCCGAGTAACGTCGCGAATCGTGCAACAAAATCCACGAAACCACCAAGCTAGAGCAACATCTTAAAAAAAACGTCTCGACCTCTTCACGTTGGAGCTTCAGCGCGGTGTGCGCGCTTCACAGCTGATTTTCAAACTCACACCGTGTTGCGAAGCTCGCGGACTGCCGTGTGTGTGCCAGTTTCTAAAACTCTGCTCTCTAACCGTATTCAAACTCTCACGTCTAAACTGTTTACATCACACACCGACATCTCCGTCACGTCTGACGACTCCTTACCGACAAAGTACACTGTTGTAAGCTACTCCTCAGTCGGAGAGAGGGCTCACTTTAAATAAACAAACAAAAAAAAGGAAACCTGTAAAAAGCATTGTTGTTCGCGGCACGCTAGTACACAGCACCGCGGGGCGCGCGCACACGACAATCGGCGCACCCCCGCCTACGCACACTACGCGCCACGCACCCCGCTCACACGCACGTGGAACCACCCGCGTGCCACGCCCACACACGCCGGCGCGCCCCGACGCTCGCCGGCTCACATGCACACTAAACGCATAATAATAACGCAATCTGCTTAAACCACTCTCTAAATAATTGGCACAGCTAAACCAACAACTAAACCTCCGGAGAGAAGCGCGCTGATCCCCGTCCCGCCGCCGGCCCCGCACGCTCCCGCCTGCTTCCGGTGTCGTGGCTCTTCTCTCTCGCTCCGCCCTCTCCCTCGCTCCAGCCTCTGCCTACGCCCCACGCTGCATGGCTCTGCCTTTCTCTTCTGCTCTCGCTATCTCTTTTCGACTTCTCTTGCTCTGGCATGCCAACTCGATCAAGACAGCGGCGATGTTGATTCGAGGAGACACTGCAGTGTGAAATGCATGTGCAATGAACGGAACTTGTGGTTTACTAAATATTTTTAGATATTTTAATACATTTGTTTTCTTTCATTAATTTATAAAATGTTTCAAACCTACAAATGACTCATTTAAATTATATAATTATTCCACTTTTAAAAATTAAAACTTGTATAACTTAATTTATATAATACTAAATACCTAATTTCCCTCACTCTTTGTTTCACAAGTTCCGTTTTTACCCGCTTTGGAATGAGTGCTTATCATAGATCTGCGTCTTCTCGTCCTCAACTCGCCTATCTCCACTTTATGCTTGTTCTGTCTCCCATCATTCTTCAAGCCTTCTGTGTAGCCTGTGATTAGCAGTAGTTTCATATATCTTTAGAATAGAAATAACATAGTAAAGAAATGTAGATAATCTTGTTTCATAGCTCAAACAAAGTTTCAAGTAAATGGTAACTGTACATAGAACTAACTCTGTGTGTCTAACAAGCTCGGGTGAGGCCCAGCTGCTACCCTGTTCGCGGGGTAAAAAAAAAAAGAATAACTGAGTGTAATGCATGTCGGAGTAGCGGGCGCTCCAGGCTGGCGGGGGCGATGCCCGTCGGGGCGATGCCGCCCGCCGCCGCGCGGAGGCGCCCGGGGCGGGGCGTGCCAGGCGCTCGGAGCCCGCGCCGCGATCTGCAGCCGTGTTCTGCCCGCAGGAGTGGGTCGACTACAACCTCCGGTGGAACGAGACGGAGTACGGCGGAGTGAAGGACCTCCGCATCACGCCCAACAAGATCTGGCGCCCTGACATCCTCATGTACAACAGGTAACGCCGCGGGCGGTTTCGCAGGCGCCTGCGCGCTGCCCCCCCCCCCGCCACGCCCGCGTCCCCCGCCTAGCGATGGCAAAAAAAAAAAAAAAAACATCGATGTGTTTAAAACATCGACGTTTTCCACCAGAAACATCGATATATTAACATCGATATTTTGCTTTCGATGGTTTCTTCGTATCGATATTTTGTTGCAAAAAACATCGATATTTTTTAGTTAAAAAAAATTGTTCTTTTAAATAAAGAGGTTTAAGCACGTTATAGAGTAGCAGCAATCTACCCAATATCGTTATTTTGGGTCATCCTCTATCACGGAGCACATTTCGCCTGTGTAATCTGAGGAAGTTTGGGAGTTGCTCGTGTTATGAATGTATGTTATCGCCAGGCGTGTCATTGCCTGGATCGACAGTGAAACACGAAATCGATAGCAAAACACGATGTTCTTTCTTGTTAATTTTATTCTTTACATTCGAAAATAATTTTTACATACTTCTAACATGCAATATATCCAAACAATTATACGTACCAAACAATAAAATATATCCCTTTTACGTACTGTAATTAAAAGTGGGAAGAAAATAGCATATTTATTAGCGTATAATTAAAACATCGATGTTTCATCGACATCGAAAGCCCTTCAGCCATGTATCGATGTTTTGGTAACATTTGCCATCACTACCCCCGCCACCCTCGCGCCATCCGCCCCGGCGCTCCCCACCCACTACGGCTCGACGCGACCCTCTCCATCCCATCTCACCCGGACCGAATTCTACTGTTGCTTGCAAACTGCTTCGTTAACCCTAACCATACGAGTATGTAACTCACAAGTTATCATTAACAATTTTTACAATGGCCCTCATTCCTGTCGTTACTTTCTACCTAATTAATAATCACTTCCAAAATAATGTTTTAGGAAATCATGAACTTCAATTTCTTATCAGGCATTTTAGTCACACATTTCATCTGTTAACTTTCTATCTTATCTTCCTCTACAACAGCGAACTAAATACTCTGCAACAGATGTGATTTCCTTCTATCCTTATCATTTAAGTATTTTTCTTTATTTCTATCGTCTAGTACTAAGAATTCAGTCATTCGATACCCAAGAAGGGAAAATAAATGGAGTTGAATTATACCGACAAAAAGGAAAGATAAAACAACCACTTTATCATTCAGACACATTGTAACAAGGCGATGTAATACAGAGGTGTTACATTTTCTTAGTTTAATTCTTCTTGAACATTTCGTAACATAGGTTGCGTTTGCAGAAGAAGTATGGTAGCACTTCAGCTGTTGTACAAAAGCAAAATAAGTGAATTTACGAGATAAAACAAAGGATTCATATACGAGGCACGAATAGGACTTCAGAGTACCATTCGTCTGACAACTATAATATTTAATGAAAGAGCCAAGTGCAATAAAACTTTATCTCTTCCCTTCAGTCCTCTGTTATTCTACTTTGTATTGTTGACTTACAGCGTACGAGCCGTGTGTGATAACGCTTTTAAGAAACAATCGCAAACACGGTTTAAGTTAAACAATATAAATCACCAGCGTAAGTTGTAAAAGCTGCTAAAATGCGTAATGCCCGCCTGTTCTACATCTCAGCTCTTGAATTTTATCGCAAGTCCCATTCGCCGCTCGGCATTGCGACTTATCCTGCGCAGTCTCGCAGCAGCTCCTCTCCCTTCGTCTACACTTCACTCCAACTCCACTCCAGCCGCCCATCTCTCGAGCTCCCCACGACGCGACAACGCTCGGTTCTCAACGGCCTCTCCACTGCCTCGGCCCCGCCCCCGTCCCCGCCCCCGCCCCCCGCCCCCGCCCCCCGCCCCGACCCACCTCCCCCCGCGCGCGAGCCGCCCTCTGCAGACAAATGTTGCAGTGTTTCGAGGGGCGAAAGAGTTTCCTTCCAGCTCCAAAACTTGATGATTGCGTCGCTGGAGAAGTTGAAGCTCTCCCCCCCTCCCGGCTATGTCCCCCAATAACGCGCCTGGAAATGCGATAAAGCGAATCGTCCGAGTTGTGTTGACTCTCCGCGGGAACGGGAAACCGTTGGACCAAAGGGGGGGGGTGTCTGGAGGGGGAGCGGTTCGCGGTCAGAGACAAGCGTGCGGGAGTTTGCAACTGCGCGGTCGTTAGGTCTCGTGAAAAAGCATGGCCTCGGGCGGACACTAGCGCCCGCCAGGTAGAGCACTTCGTGGGACACGACTTCCAAGGAGAACCCTGCACAACAGTTGGGAGTTTTCGAAAACATTGTTCTTCCTGACGCGCATTGAGATGGATGATGGGAGGGCGAGCATGGTCGAGGAAAGGACAGGACAAAGTTAAAGGGAAAAGGGAGGTTAATGGTGTTTAAAAGATCAATTTATACAGTATTTATTCAACTATCTAGATACATTTTGAGCAACAGCAGAAACAAGAGGTATTTCTCAAGGCCCTAAAAGTTTAGCTTCCTCTTAAATGATCAACCGGACGTAAAAAAGGAAAATAGTTTTTAAATGTGTTCACAGAAAAAACCCTTTGATTTTCTGTATTTCATAAGGCTACTAAATATTATTCCAATATATAAATATATTGTTAAAGCTTCCTATAAAAAGGTATATTCTCAAAGGATTGAATAATGTATCGCAAAAACTGCCTATATATTGCTCTTCCACATTAAATTGGTGAACCAAGTTCAGATAACGCGTGTCATTGTTACATCTGGACGAACAGAAAGTGGAATTACTTGAGCTATCTATGTCTGTTTCATATCAAGACAGTCTCGGCGAAGTCGTAAACAGAATTTCAAAACAGAAAAATTTTATTTATAATCCCTAGGGAGTTGAAAGGTGAGTGAAAGAAGCGAAAAGTTGAAGTGTAAGAGTGCGAAGCATAAGAAATTCAAGCTGTCTCTCAGCGGGCCTGAAGTCTCTGGAATATTCAAAAGTGTGGGGTGTGCAGGTGATGGTGTTTCAACATTGATGCCAACCGAGCTCCGATACACTTCTTTGTCTGTGTAAATGATCAATTAAACTCATTCTAGGACAATATGAATAAATTGGACACTATATTTTAAATGAATAATCGTCTTCAGATAAATATTTAGGTTTGAGACAGGGTATCGAGCAGATAATATTGAAAGCCTTCTTCAACCTGCGACTTTTTATGTTTCACTATTCGCGAATTTCGACTGTTCGACTATACTTAAAAAATATTTCATTTTTATAAAATACTGTAAGTATTTCAAGCACGGAATTTATCATTTTACTAGAATACTTGTAATAAATTGATATTTTAAGAAAATCCCAGTGACTCTTGGTAGTAGGAATATCTTCAAAAAATCAAACGATTGCAAGGTTGAATTATATTTATCCTGCCTTGAGTTAAATAGTTTTCACACCTTTGTGTTTTCCAATATATTGGCATTGGTTTGGCATTCCAAATCTCATTAACATTTTCAACACTCACTGACAAATTGAAACAATACATAACCGTAGTGAAATACAAATATAACATCCGTAGTCCGTTCACATTATTAGTGCCTTAAGCTGGGTTCTTACAAACTGAAAAGGCATCGTTAAGTTTCATCTATAACAAATTACTTAAAATGGAAATAAATCGAAGCATTTCTCTTACAGAAAACGTATGTCCAAACATCACATTTAACCCTAGAAATGACAGGGTTCGAATGGTTTCATTCATTACCAATTGGGGGAGAGGGGGAGGGGGGGCTCCGAAATCCTTAGCTTAATTTTTTTTTTTGAATTGGAATGTGTTGAATATTTAGATAAATCGATGTAACTAAAAGTGTACATCTGCATTCATTTAAACAAAAACTATTAATCATTTTTGGCTCTGTAAATGATGATAATATCGGATCTGTATTTCATATAATATCGTATCAGTATACTGAACTTCTCGTATCAGTATTTGTATTTATTGACACAACCTGTTGCATCATTTACACCTAGTAGGGGCTTATGTATCTTCATAACAAAGTAATATATTAGACAATATTATATTGAGACTGAAAATACTCCAAATATTTCCAAAATATATTCTTAATGTTCATTTTTCAAGTAAGTAGTCTTGAAATTTTCATCCACAGTCAAAGAAGTGGTAGTAATTCAAATTATAACAACACGTGTGAACAATTACATCATATTATGAAGAAAAAGAACATCAAATATTGTATAGATGTTCAACTTTGTAAAACTGTAAAATCTGTAAAACTGTAAAACTTTGAAATCTGTAAAAAGCAATCATCGGTGAGCGTTTAAGGCTCTCCCTGGTAATGTTTGGGTTAATTCACACTTTCTCGTATGCACTCAGATGCATATACATTCGCATTCAAAACTTCATGCTTTCTCGCCCATACATTTGCATATACTAAATCATAACACGTAATTCTCACTTTGGCCACTTTGTTGTGCCGCCACACTTTTGTCAAATCTTTCTGCTTTCAAATTTTCACGAATTTCTAAATTCACTTACAACCTTTATTCTTCGGGGCACACTTCTCATCGCTTCTCTTTATAGTGAGCTGTTGACGTTCCCTGCTTCTCTGCTATTCCCTCCAAGTAGCGGAAGCTTTCTGGAAGATCCTGAGTCTTTGCCTTCGCCGTTTCTTTGCGCTAGCCCTCGTCCTTGTCCACGAGCCGAGCCGGCCCCCGAGGCCCAAGCCACTTTGTAACGCCCGCCTCCCCCGCCGCCCTGCGTAGCACATCCTCCCCGCCCCCGGCCCCGGGCGCGCAGCCCAGCCGCCGCCGCCGCCCGGCGCGGGCCAGCGCCGCGCTGCGCCGTCCCGCTCCGCGCCGTCACGCGCCGCGCCCCGATCTTCCCCGCCTCGCCTTGCCTTGCCTCGCCCCGCCCCTTCCCGCCTCGCTCCACCCCGCTCCGCCCTGCATCGCGCAACCCCGCGCTGGGCGGCGCCGGGCAACGTCCCGCCTTTGCCTTGTCTCGCCTCATCCCTCCCTGTTTTGTCTCGCCTCAGCCCCTCCCCGCCCCTCCCCGCCCCTCCCAGCCCCTCCCCGCCCCTCCCAGCCCCTGTCCCACCTCCCCGCCCCGCCCCTCCCACCCCGCCCCACTCCGCTCCGCCCCGCGCCCTGCCCCGCCCCGCCTCGCACTGCCCTGCCCTGCCGCGCCCTGTCCCTGCCTCGCAACCCCGTGCTGCGCCGCGCCGTGCAACCCTGCAACCCCGTCTCACCTATCCCCGCCCATACCTCCCCGCTTTAACCCCTCCTGCATCTCTCTGCCCCGTCCGGTACAGTCCCGGCCCTCCCCGCCGCGCCCCGCGCAACCCCGCGCCACGCCGCCAGGTTCAGCGCCCGACCTCTGCCCTCCGCCGCCACCTCTTTTAATGAAAATTCCTCACGTTCCCCCGAGTTGACATACGAAGCGATCCCCGAATACTCCGCCTGCCGGGGTTGCGACTCCTCTCGGACACGACGTTCCGCTCGGAACCTTCCCTCGGAATTTCTCCTTAGTTGAAAAGTTGCAGGAAATCATGAATTATTCCTCCTGCTCTCCTTTAAACATCCTGTCGAATACATACAAAATTATGCGAAAACTTTCGGCAGCCACGGGACCCCTCCCGTGTTTTATTTTCGCAAGAACAATAAAATTCATGCGACTTGATTTACATACCGTCGCAGCGCTGTCAGCGGCAGACGTCGCAAACGGCCGCGTGCTGAACCCGGCGGCAACGGCGGCGGCGCGATGGTCTGCACAGAACGTCGCGCCGTCGCTGTGTTTGTGTTGTTTGTGTTATTGTGTGCCACCGCCTCAATGTGTCGCGATAACTGAGAAACCGGCGTGCGATAAAGCGTGCGACTAAACGCGGCAGCGGCGAGCGCCCGCCCCGCGGCCGGCTGAGCGCGCGCTCCGCCCACCGGCCGCCCCCGCCGCCGCCCTCACCCCGCCCCGCCCGCGGGCGCGCGGGCGAGCGCGCGGGTGCACGGGCGGGCGCGTCGCCCCTCGCCCAGCTGTCAAACCCTGCTCTAATCGCTCTTTTAAACCTAGGTTTTAAGATGTGCTGTGCATAAAATTGTCTGTGTCTCAAAAAGTGATGTTTCTCTCTCTCTCTCCTGTAAAACGATCCCAGCTCAAAGCAAAACTCCTGATGCTAAGAAGACGCCTGTGTGTGTGTCCCGCGATCCCCGGGCCATAGGTCCTTGGCGCGATCGCCCTTGCGTGCCCAGACGGCCGCCAACAACGGGCGTGGCCGATGCGGCCGTGAGGTGTGCCCCCTCCTCCCCCACCCTCTTTCTATATCCTTCACACAAAAAAGTGTTTCGTCAACCTGCTTTTCAACCAAGTCACTATCATCGTACTCTTTCCCGTAATTTCAAACATCCCGCTGCATCGGCACACCCGCGGCCCGGCCTCAGGTGACCCAGAGGGTATCTTGTGTTGGCGTAAGTTGGAAGTAAGTCTCAGAGCCGGGCGCCGTGCATGTGATACTGTGTGTGTGTTTGGGTCTGAGTGCGGGGCACCCGGGACGGAGCGGTATCCTCAACGGGCTGCGCTCCGACGAGAGACGGGTGTAAACGAGGGGCTCGTAACTTCAGTGATGGCGCAAGAAGAAATAACACTTAGCTGCACAGAATAAGTGGCAGAACTGGCAAAACATAACAGTAAAACGAGTATAATTTTGATTCAAAAATTTCATTACAAAAATTAAAACACCTGAAAAATTAGTTCCTTACACCTTATATTTCAAAATATCAATGTTTTTATATTTTCTGAAAATGTTTTATATTTCAAAACAGTTAAATTTCCTTTAAATATTTCATTAAATATTTGGTATTTCCTTCACTTCCATTGATTAAATTAAAAAATAAATAAAACACTAATTTACGAATATTATGGACGCTCGTTAAACTGAGCTGCGTTCTCACTGTTATAATTTCATGGAAACTTTACCAAGTTCATGTTCGTGGCCAAAACATTGATGTACACTTTCGAAATGACTTGTTTAATACTATCTCTGACACCCCTAGCAGTCTAGCGTCCGTTCAATGCGCCGTCACTGGGATTCGAATCATCCCCCTGGCATTGGCCCGTCACTCTCGGCACGCCACCCTGCGTACGAGGTCTGTCGCCCCGCCCGCACCCCTCACTCCAGGCCTCACCCTCTGTCTCCTCGTGGTGGTCTGCCCCCGTCTGGCATGCATCCTCCTCCTCCTCCTCCTCATTCCTGCATGCCCCATTCACCCCCGCCACACACACACGCATACCGCCCCGCCCTTCCCACATGTGTCCCCACCTCACGAACACACCGTGCGAGTCAGACCGCGCCGCCCTGGAGCAGAGGCGCCCGTCCGATGGGAGGTACAGAAGCAGGCTAGCCGTTGTTGTGGGCCGCAGCGACACGCCCCCGCGGCGCGGGCCGCCGCCGCCCCCCGGCCCCGCCCCCCGGGCCCCGCCGCCGCCGCCGCTGCCGCCGCGGGGCGAGTGGCGGCGCCGGGGGCAGGCGGGTCGGGCCCGCGCGCGCGGAGGCGCCCCCGAACCTCAGCAGGCGCCATAACTCCGCCCAGATAACCTCCACTTCTCAATAAACGATTTGCAGAGGCACGCGAGGAAAGAGCTAGTCCATCTGCCGAGCAAAAAGACCCTTAAGCTTACTGCAGCTCACAATTTCTTTTGTTACCTTTGACACACTGCATTTTTCATCCCGTTTTAAATTAAAGTACAAAACGTTCTACATAAATTGGTAACATATTACCGAAATGTAGTACTGTATTCAATTTCTTGAATTCAGCTTACTTTTCATTTTCCATTATATTTTCCTCTCAAGACGTAATGGACACAAATTAGACAAAATGAGTATTTCCATTTCTTTGAAACATGAAAAATGTGTTAATTCGAACATTGTTCGATTAGCCTGTTGTATTTGTGAGACTAAATTGCTTAATTTTGTACACAATACATTTCGCGCAACAGAAGTTAATTAATTTACTTGTGCACAAAGGCTAATGAAATTGCAGAAACTGAGAAATGAATTTTGGACTAATCTCTTTCTACCGACGTGCCAACAAGTTACTAAGTCGTATCAAACCACAGTCTCAATTTTGTTTGTAAATTACTTTTTCTCGTTCAGGTGTTCTAAAATTACTGAATTCCTTTGATTTAAATATGAAATAAAAACACCGGGACAGAAAAAGACATGCTTTCAAACAACGTTTAGAAATGTGATTTGATACAATCTAGTACATAATTGTTTATATAACTCCAGTCACTTCACTAGATCATGTAATATCCAATATCTAAACGATGCACCAGATCACGCACGCTTGCGGGAGTGGGAGCGAAGCCAGAGCGAGCAGGCCAGAGCAGCGAGCAGTGTATAGTCAGCTGCATACCGCGGCAACGCAACGCGCGGTTTTGAAAGTATCAATTAGGTTATGGTGTTTCCAGAACGAGATTTTGCGCTGTTAATGGCCCTTTTCTTTTTGCTGATCTTAACAATCAAGAGAAAGCATCGAATACGTGGTATCTCGCATCAGCTCAAGAAAATTTTGTTGACAATAAATTCTTGATTTTGATGCGATAGCATGTGTAAGTTTGTAGATTGTCGTGATGAATGCAATAAAGGAACCATACAGCCCAAAAATATGTAAAACATCTTATCTCAGAAACGCCAATAACCGCTCGAAACTTTGCCGACCGCATGTCACGTATTTGCAGCATACAGCTGACCCTATACTGCGAAAGTAGCTCCAACTCCTCGGCTCGGAAACGGTCCCACCCCCGCGCCAGTAAACTGTAGCACTAAATTCACATGATATGAACTTAACTTTATATCTGCTAATAAAATCTTATTACTTTTATATGCATGAATAAAAATGACTATCAATCGGGTTAACTAATGTATGCTCTTCCTTAAAATAAAATAAACAATGTAAAGACTAAGAGCTATTTATTTGTATCAGAGCAGCAATCAGCTGCACCCCCAGCCCGACCCGAGCCCGACCCGGGCGCGCTGCTCGACGCCTCAAGAGCGGCTTCCGGTCGCCCGCGGGGTCCAGCCCCGCATCCGCCCGCCCGCTATCTGTATTTAATTTCCCGGCGGGAGGGAGTCGGCGTCGCCGTAACTGCCTGGAGACTCGCCGATAAATTCACGCGTCTTGCCGCCCGCCGCCTCCCCGGCTCGCCCGCCCGGCCCGCCATCCCCTCGATGGCGCTTCGGGAGGGGGCGTTTTTACTGCGGCACCCGGTTATGGGCGCTCTCTTAATAGGAAATCGATCGCGAGGTTTAAGAGCAGATATTAGTTTCAATATTCATCAAACGGAGTTCCTTCACGGGCGTCGAGCACTCGACCGGCAGCGGGTCTCCCACTGCGGGGGCGGTCCGGGGGGCGGGTCGCGCTCCCGCCGCGCCCCGCCCCCGCCGCCGCCGCCCCGCAACGCCCTTCCCCGCCCCCTCTGCCCCCTCCGCGTCGTCCCGCCCCTGTAACGTGCCTCCTCAAGCGCCCCTGTGGCGTCTCAAAACCCCTTGTGTCTCGAGTGAGTGAAATTGGTCTAAAAGGAGAAGCCTCTAAACAAAAATAAACATAACCCTCAAATGCTAAACACCGAGCGCTAAAAGAAAAAAAAATCATGTGTTGTGGCTGTGTACTCTAATAATTATGAGCCGCTTTAGCGACTCTTGTTGCGCATTTTCTTGTGTTGCCAACTTAACCAAGCAAACGTTTCCAACCTTTCCACAAAGCGCTGATGAGGGTTTCGACGGGACCTACCATACGAACGTTGTGGTCAGACATAACGGTAGCTGCTTGTACGTTCCACCGGGCATCTTCAAGAGCACATGCAAGATAGACATTACGTGGTTCCCCTTTGATGACCAGCATTGTGACATGAAGTTTGGTAGCTGGACCTATGACGGCAACCAGGTAGTACATGCTACGCAGCGCGTGCCAGCGTGCGTGCGAGCGTGCGTGCGTGAACCCGCTGCGTAGTCGCAGGCGCAGGCGTGCGCGGCCGCCGCCGCCGCCGCCGCCGCCCAGCGCGCCCGGCCGCCGCCTTTGCCGCAGGGGGCGCGCTGGCGGGGGCGGGGGCGGCGTCGGCTGCGCCTCACCCCCGCCTCGGGCGCGGGAGCACACGGGGCCCAGGACACGACCGGCCGGCGCTACGACTCAGCCTGCACACGGAATCTATTCACACATTCATCAACATTTCAATATGACATTCGCGAATTACTTTTTATAATTTTGCCTTTTAATGAATAGTGACACTCATGCCAATTATTTACTGCAATACTATTGTTAAAGCATCTTTATACGATTAAATTATTAGAATCATAACAAGAGTTACAATTACTTTCCAAGTCTTCGAAACATGTTTTCACAAAAAGTGCAATATTGGATGAGGGTTTTAGAAATATATGCTGTCCCGATATTCATCACTTTCTTTCCTTTGAATTTCAGACTGCAAGAATGTATTACGTAAAATAAAAGAACTATCATTTTCATAACAATGTGCTGCCTATTGCAAAAAATAATATTTTTCTTGTAAATCGTACAAACTAAACATTGATTTGCATTTCCACTGAATTCAAGACCTAACTTCTCTCATGACCAGTTGAATAGACAATTTCTTGTAGAACGGTTCCTAATTTTCCTCAAAATGTTGGAAAGAACGTTTTTAAGTGTTTAAAAAAATCTATTTGAAGCTATAATAGAAAAGACTTATTATGTCTTTACTTCAAAACAACTATCGTAAATGCGAAAAGGAATTCAATAAATGCTTATTACGATTGAATAAGCAGAACCATTGTGAGGTCAGTAGTATAACAACACAACATAGTATTTCATTAGCAGTGCATTTGTATTCACCGATAAATCGTTTGCAAATATTGGCCAGCTCATCAAATTTTGTGTAATTGCAAACAACTAAAAACAAAACTTTACAAAAAGAAAAAAAAATTGTAGGAATATTTTCCACTTTCACATATCCCAGGATCGTAACGCCGGCCTTTACACGGGCTCACACACACAAACAAGCACCATTCGGGTAGTCGCCGCGGTCCGGCCCACTGGCTGCGTTCGCTCGATTTCCGCTTTTCTTTTCCGCGCGACACGAGGGCGACACACCGTCTCTCTCAATGTAGCCTCACGAGCTCGTGTAGCAAGCGACAGCAGGTAAGGCCGCAAACAAGTCGATTGCTGCAACTTTTTACTACTACTACTACTACTCTACTACTACTACTCTACTAATATACACTCTTCTTTTTTGTTTCTTACTCCTCTTAGTACTGCTAGATTATAATACACTATATATATACTGAGCAATGCATCGCAGTCTTTTTAGAGCGTAGCCTGATTTGCTCCGGGCTTGCACGCGCTCCGAGATCAGAGCTGTAGAGAGAATGCTACCAACGCCGCCACCGCCGCCGCCGCCGCCGCAACAGCATTCGTCACGTGGCCGCCTCGCCGGGGCCATGGGGTGGGAGGTGTGAGGGAGGGGACACTGTAGTAGGCGCTTAGCGCTGCTGATGACACGCGGTCCGGCGGGAGCTGAGGGTTGGCGAGGGATGGGGGAGGGGGAGGTCGCGACGGGGCGAGTGGGCTCGCGGGCTGCGAGGACGGCGCGGGGGCCGCGTCCTCGCCGACGCGCCGCGCCGTCCTCGCTGCCTCGCGCCGCCCGCCCGCCGCGCCGCGGCCTGGATGGCGCTGTAAGCATCAGCGGGGACTCCGTGACTGGCAACGCATTTTGCATGGAGCGCACAACGCGGGCCGAGGGCGCGCCACCGCCCGCGCCGCGGCGCCGCGCCGCCCGCCGCCCACGCCGCCCACGCCGCCCACGCCGCCTCGCTCGCTCGCGGCTTTCCGCAGCCTCGCCTTGAGGTGCTGGGAGGAGTCCATTCCCGGCACTAACAAAAAGGTTTGGGGAGGTATATTTTTACTTTCCAATCAAATCCAACTGGGCCAGCGTCTCTCATTTTCAAGTTAACCCTGCCAAACAATCATTTCCTGAGTTTTTTACTTTTTTTTTGTAGGAATATCAATATTCCCGTCAGTTACTACTAATAGTTTCAGAAAAAATCTTAGATTTTAATTTTAGAGGTTTGAATAAAACAACCATGAAAATGAATAACATTAAAAAGTTTATTCCAAGTTTTTGTTAATACAAAGAAATTTGTAAAATGAATCATAAATCGTAAAATGTTACAAAGTAATTTGTATCACGGGAATACATATCATTATGTAGAATGATTTTTCTAAGCCTATATTCTGAATTCGCTCTGCAATAAAGGTCCAAAATGTAAGGTGTAAAGAGGTGTATGGAATGAATCGAGAGCTCTAATTCCCTATATATTTACCCCATACTTATCCCACCTTAATCTGTATTTCTACCCTGTATTTTTTCAAACTACTCCAGTCCGACGTAAGTACTACAATCAATTCTAGTGTAAGTACATGGATGTTTTCTTCTTAACCAAAAACTCGGTCCCTCTGCCTCTTACTGGTTCCCAAAAGCAATCACCACCACCTTCGCAAGTGATTTAGTTAAAAATTATGAAATACAAATATGTTTTCGTATTCGTGTACGTGTACAAAAATCGTTTTCAGCTTTTCTTTTGAGTTCGGGGGCGGTAACTCAATAATTTAATAGGAAGCTCGCTTTTTATTCTTCTTTGTACTCTAAGTATCTATTATTACTACATCGTAAATCAATTGTTTGGGATCAAGATCTGTAGCTTATCTGTTAAAGATTTTTAACATAATATTCTGTCAGATCTGAATAATTAATTATCTCTTTTAGAAAGGAAAGAGGATGAAAGGTGAGAAAATTTCCATTCAAATATTGGCGTCAGTAAAAGCTGCAAAACCAAAAAGTATGTCATTAGCAAAAGTAAAGTCTTTGATGGATACTGGATTGCGGGAGCGAAATCGTAATGAAAATTGTCTTTGATATTCCCCTTTCGCTTTAATCTCTATAAAATTGACAAATGTGACCGTCCCAATTAGTGGGCTTCCTTTCAAAATTTATCTTCTACCCATCCACTAAAATAAAATCTGGAGTATGAAATTGAGTAAAATCTTATGTGAATTGGAATATATTTGCAATTAGGGCAACATTATCAAGAAAGTGTTGTTAATTCAAGTGTTGTTAAATTTAGTTTTAACAACACTTCATTAATCATGTATGCAATATCCTCATTCATGAAGAATAATGCGGTACATCTTAGAATTCATCCAAAAATTGATTCGAAAACTAATTTGTACGTGCAAAATAATTTGAAAAATAATCAAATTTAGAATACCTGAAAATCACGTCGGAAATAAAAAGTATTCAGTTTTTAAATTTAGGAATATTTCCTGAAATAAAACTCACGCTTAAACTACAGTTATTTGATTGTGTTTGCTTCAGTACTTCTGATGTCAACTTCCACTTTCTTGGCAGTGCTTAACCTTTTAAATTATCAAGTAATTTTTAATTGGAAACTTCCGCCGCAGTTGCTGACAATTTTATTCGTTTGTCATCTTCTTTTGCCTAACTTTCACGTCGGTACCTATTCGGATGTAAATTATTCCTATTTCTGCCGATTCTCCCCGTTTTCTTGAAATGTTTCTCACTTTCCCATTACATCACATTTCCTTTTCCCATCTCTTTTTTCCTAGATTCTCTTCTACAAACTTCCCGGAGGCATTCAATGTTTAATTTGCCGTGATAACCTCAACTTTCCTTCTTTCCAATAAACGCATTATTTTTTCTGTATTACAATTGCCACCTCCGGGGCAGTACTTCGAAATGATTCTTGTAGTTTCCTCAAATACCTTTATTCTTTTTCATGAGCCTGATCCTCTTCTTTGGAGACTCTTGGGTACAAGTCTATTAACACCTCTTTTCAGGACACCGTCACCCTTCCTAGGTCCGTGTCCCTAAATAATCGTATCATTGAGAGACTCCTCCGCGTCCGTTGCCCGGTCGCCTTCCTCGCGGTGCCTCGATCTTCCTCCGCCTCGTCGACGAGCGCCTTGGCGAGCGCGGAGCACAGCAGAGCAGCACGACGCTTGAGCCCCTCATAAATCTCCGGCCTCCCCGCGCACCAACGCCGTCTCCCCGGGCGAGCGAGCGAGCGAGCGAGCGAGCGAGCGAGCGCGCGAGGCTGCCGGGGGCGGCGCTGGCACCGGCGCCGCGGCAGGGGCGGTCGCCCGCCCGGCCCCCTGGTCTGACTTGTATCACCGAGCTCCACTAGTAGCTAGGCAGTAGCTAGAGCTGAATGTCCACCCGTTGTTCTTTTTTTATTTGTTGCTGTTGTGCGTAGCTTAGCCTACAAAAATCGTAGCGAACCTTAACCCACCTAATCAAGCCCTGAATCGAAATAACGTATCCTGTAGCGTGGGAGTAGTGTAGTGTAGAAGTAGCGTAGCGTGGGCGTCCGACGACTCCCCTCTGTTGGAGGGGGGTCCCCGGGGGGGGGAGATGACAGGGAGAATGATGCATGAGCATGCCGGCGCGCCCGTATCACCGCCCGCGCTCACCGCACCTGTGTTGGCAGCTCGACCTCGTGCTCAACTCCGAAGGGGGCGGAGACCTCACCAACTTCATCACCAACGGCGAGTGGTACCTGCTGGGTGAGTGACTTCGTGCGAGTGGCTTTGGGCGTGTGCCCGAGCAGTTGCTCTCTGCGAGCGCCATAAGAGGAGGCAGCTGGAAACGCTGAATGGGCTAGTTGTGTTCAACAAGATGACGCGCTCTTCACAATGCTATTTCAAAACATATAGGTCAATAGGTGAACGACGTTACTGGTTCAAGTATATAAGAAATTTCAAATTACTTAAGTAAACCACTTACAATTTTAAGTATCTATTCAGCATAGTGTTCAAAACGTTAAGAGGAATAGGGTAACACACATTCGTTGAAAACGTATTGATAAATATGTTCAAATTATACAGTTAAATAATACAGTTCAAATAATACAGTAATATGTGTGATTAAATACATAGTGTGATTCCCCTCAAAAAAAATTATATGAAATGTTCTGCTGACACTAATAATGTTTTTATTGTCATAGTAAGTATATTTCACAAAAACTACCTTTCTTATCTTGTTCTGATACATACCTAAGGATTATTGACAGTTATTTCTAGACTAGAAAGCAAACTTTCTGGATGCTACCGGGATTTCTTCAATATAAAAGTGTTCTGAATTATGTTTCCAAGCAATACATACTGACAAAAATTTTGAACCAATCTAGTGGGAAATAATGAGGCTAAAATTTGAGCAAGACGTTATTGCTAAAATATATGTAATTCTCAACAATGCTTCTACATGACTATAAAGTTGAATATGTTAAATTTTGAATAGGAAGATATCAAAAACACGACGCACTATATCTAAAAAACGTAATAACTTTATGTAAAATCGACAATGGAAATCTCACTATAAATGGAAGTTTATTTATAATATAAAGTAATATTAAAGCACCATGAGCGACGCATTATGTAAAACACAAAACTAGTGGTGCTACAATGGCACACACACTCTTGCCCTATTTGAAACCGCTACCAATTTTCGAAAACTTAAAGAATTCAACGAAACTGATTCCGGCGCCAATTCCTAAGTGTTCATTTTTTACCCATGAAAAAAAAAACTTGGAGCCGGTTTGAGGCAATGTTTTTTTATAAATTGCATTCACTTTAAGCACAAAAAATGTGAAACTAAGAGTTTTTTTCAAAAAATGGATGAACAAAATCCTTGAAAACGTGGACGTAACCCTCAAAAAATTAACACTATTTTTAAAAATAAAGTTTTTATAACAGATTTCATATAAGTCTGAGATTTCTATCTTCAATATTGTAATTTTTAATGCTAAATTTTAAAATTTTAGAAAGAACTGTGAGTTAGCCAAAAATTGGGCAGCACCACTTTTTCTATCTTTTTCCATCTTTTGATACGCAAGAGGAGAAAATTTAAATAAAAACTTTGGAGCCACTTTAGAGAAAATAATTGATTAAAATTCTCTACATTTCCTGCAAAATTACGCGAAAATTCTCAATTCTACTTACTTCAAGATCTATCTTTGAAGAACATTTCATCTCAGAAAAAATCTGTCTCAAATTTTGTAGTTGTGGGAAGACGCCGTTGCATTTTCGAAGTCAGGGATTTGAACGAAAATGAGACCTACTCCATTCTCTTAAGCGTCTGTTACGCCAGGACGAAGTTTAATCCAAACATTAGGAGCCATTTTGAAAAAAATTAGAACGTTTTTGAGGCTTATAAAGTATCCCCAAAATTATAATATACGTTTCAAACTCTGAGGTCCTTGAGTTCATTTAAATCAATCGAGGTATATCAATTTTGGAGAAAATTGGCTGAACGGTCGGAAGCTCGCGTTGACCACAGAGAGACAAACAAGCAAACGTTTTGCCGTCAATCGATTTTTCGATATCAAGGTCCCAGAAAATATGGATTCTGACTACACAACATATTAAAGTAAGTAACTCACTTCATAGTGGAATAACATTTATCCACTTTTTTGTTACCAGGGCCAGACAACAAGAGTTTTTTGTCAAACAATTACTGATTTTCGTCGCACGATTACAATACGAAAGATTATTTTCTATTTGCTTAGAAAGGAAATCAAGGAATTTGAAAATCATTCAGAACATTTCTATAAAAAGTTCATTTAAATCTGAGAAATATAAACAATGTTTCGTTAACTTTTTGCCATTAAATAATAATTGAATTTCTATTCATACTTCGTAGAAGTATAAATTTGTTTCATGATTTTATCAGTTAATAAAGAAGAGAGAATATGTAGAGTATTGAGCAAAACCGTCAGCTTTTGACAGAAAATAAAAGAATGAATGAGTAAATAAATAAACGATTTCAATAATATTTTGATATTGGTTTTTGAAACCGAAATTAGTTGAACTCGAATATTAAACAAATAGAATTAGCTACATCACTAATACTATTTAGCCGACATTAAGAATCGGAGGATGTTTTCACTGGAAACATTAAACAAAGCAATTTCAATTACTTTAATTTGTATGGCATTATGAAATCAATTTTTTAAATTCTAAGTAAAACGTTTCCAAAACGATTAATTCAAGTGTTACTTAGTGGAAAATTGTATGATGAAAATTCGGAGCTTCAATGGTTATAATTTTATAGATCCAACTATAAATTGTTGGCGTCACATTGACATATTCTGCTAGTCACGAAAACATTTATTGAGACAACACACAAATTAAAAACATTTTCAACTAAAGTAACATTTGTAAATTAAGCAATATTCTAACGAGAACATTTGTATAAATATATAATAATGTAGGCAAATCGTCTTTCAGTAAAATACTCTACTAGATCATGTCAATTTGTAGCAATGAAAGAAGAGAAATGAACTCGCTTAAAATGTACTTAAATTAACTGAATCTAGCTGCAAAACTGATGGAAGGAAATCTCTTTGAAACGATGTTAATTTGACAATACAATTTGAATTGGGACAAAATGCTATTGTCGGCAATCTTCATTAGTTCCTACAAGAGTTGTCGGACGGGAACTACCTCTCAACCGACTTGAGTGGATTTGAACTTCTGGAGTCCTGACAATCTTAATTCAGCTTTCGTGACACACTTTTTGGGCTCGTGCGCGTGTACGAGTGTGTGTTTCAGTACGTGCGTCGTGAAACCCCAGTTGACAATTCAGCTTGAAATATCTACAACCAACCGTAGTAAGATTTTACTCTGTGGTGAATTTTCCTTGTGAGCGCGAAAGGGTGCATCTGAAGAACAGAAAAATTACAGATTACAGTGTACCGAATTTCGGGGCAACAACAGCGCCAAAAATAAATTACAACGGAAAATCGATTCCTTGACGTATTTTGAAGTATTGAAAAGAAAAATGTAGATGGAGCTCATTCTTCTTTCCTTCTCACTTAAAAAATGAAATTGTGAAACTGAAAAAGGCAGCAGTAAACTTGTCTGTGCATATCGTTTAATCATTACTTAAAAGCAAGTCAAGGATTCATTTACAATCAGTCAAGGATTCATTTACAAATAAATCCTTGCACATTCTGTGATCAGAAAAATAAGGTTCTAAATTGTTGAATAAATTTCAAAATATAAATAATTTGAAATTTGTTACAAGTTTCACTTTTGAAATGTGTACCAAGTACTTATAAATTATAAATCAAAACATTATATTCAATGTTAATTTAATACGTAGTATAAAATTATTTATACATTTTAACTGAATAAATGAAAATGGTTACTTATTTTATCTTTGCACATTTCATACATTCGAAATAAGAATTAAAGATCGTCAAAGTCACTTGCAGACTGACAATTTTTGAAAATGGTTTCAAGTTTTCTTAAATGTATTCAATTTCAGAAGCTCAAAACCAATAGAAGTCAGAAAGTAAGTTGCCGTGTGAGTCTTATTATGCGACAGAATATCGACAGAATATCTAACAGAATATCAACAGATGACAGACATCAATCATTTGGCCATTCAGGTCGTTAATTAACAATTTAATAACGTTCGAACATTTAAAGGGATGTGCCCAATTACATAATATTTGACTAGAATCTCCTAAGTACTTGCATTAATTTCCCACAATTAAGTAAATGAACCCAGAGTAATCATTAATATAGATAGAAAGATTATGATTTCTGTTATGTAAATGGCATTTTGAAATGTTAAAACATAAAGTAAATGGTGTTATTTCATATTATTACGTCAAAGGTAATATATTTTTAAAAACAGTATTAATATAATTTCGAAGTACAACAAACTATAATTCTGAATTCATTCTGTCATTAGCCAAAACGTTGAAAATCAGCTGCCTCGCTCTTATTGCAATCGCATTCATTACACGAACAGTTAATAATGGGAAAGCAGTTTTCTCAATTTGAAGAACACAAAAATGTACTATGTTGGTTCCATTAAATGTTCTGAATAAGCACATACATTCATATACCAAACGATAAACCTTTCACCCAATAGTACACAATAGCTCTGCAGCTATACCCCACACACAGTAGCTAAACTATCAATAATTTGGTTTAACAATCCAGGTGGAAAATTGAGTTGCAGAAAACTGAACAAAAATGCATCAAAATTTGTCCATATACAGTGTTTCAGAATGTAGAATTGAAAAACCACTCAGTAACAATTCATATTACGATATAACAAATCATTGAGAGAATTTATGATCATATTATATTGAATTGATTAAATACGGACACGCTTATAGCAGTACAGGGACAAGAGTTAAATACTCCACCACAGGTGGTTCACTAGTTACCACAGCAGCTAAAGCAATAAACCCAATAAAACACATCTCAAAGAAAACTCTCACTACAAAGCTCAAAGTGTGTGTGGAGGAGGAAAAGCCAAACGGTAAGAGTAGCCTGCCTCCATCGCTTCCCGCTCCTCCTCGCAGGCATGCCGGGTAAGAAGAACACCATCGTGTACCAGTGCTGCCCGGAGCCCTACGTGGACGTCACCTTCACCATCCAGATCCGGCGGCGCACCCTCTACTACTTCTTCAACCTCATCGTGCCCTGCGTGCTCATCTCCTCCATGGCGCTCCTGGGCTTCACTCTGCCCCCCGATTCGGGCGAGAAGCTCACCCTAGGTACAGTAGCGCCGGCCGCGCGCCGCCCGCCCCCGCGTCCGCCCCCGCCGCCGCCAGCGGAGCCGGGCCCCGCCAGCGCCTCCGCTGGCACGCTCAGCCCCGCTGCCGCCGCCGCCGGAGTCGCCGCCACGCCCACCGCCGACGGCCGACGTCGCCGCCGTCCCCGCCGCCATTTGGGGCGGCCCGCGGGCGCCGACACCTCCTCTGTCCCCGCTCCACCCCCGCTCCGCCTACTCTTCCCCGCCGCACGCGACAGCGCTCGCCGCCGCCACCGCCACCGCCGCCGCCTCCGCCGTCGCCGCCGCCGCCACCGCCGGCCCGAGGGGCCACGCTATTGTTCGTGGGGTTGTTACGGCCCGTCTCTCATTACAGCGGCGGTCGGGTGCCGCGGGCGGCGCGGTCGCCGCCGTCGCCGCCACCGCCGCCGCCGCCGCCGCCGCCGCCACCGCCACCGCTGAGTCCCAGATCCTCCCGCTCGATGCCGTTCCTCAGGGGAACGCGTGTGTTTCGGTCCTTCGGGAGCAGGGGGCCCTGGGCGCGTACGCGGGAGCTTGTCACGTCCGTTGAGCCGACCTGGCCGCGGCTCGCTCACCTACCCCGCAACCCCCCTCCGCCACGCCTCACCGCACTATGCCGTGCGGCAACACCCAGTCCCGCCGACTAATCCCTCCATCTCCACCTCCAGCCGGCCACCCTTCCGCCCGCTCCCTCAGCGAAGCCACTCGCCGGGGCTTCGCGCCCACGCGCCCCGCAGTAGCGACGGCCGCGAACTCTAGTAGCCACGACGCGAACCTAGTCCCCGCCGGGCGAGATCCTCGCTAGGCGGCTGCTCACCGCTACCGCGCTATGGGTTATTTCGATGACAGAAAACACCACCGGGTTTACGGAGATGGCGTTCAGCACTCAATGTGAGCGCTCCGTCAACTATTCATGCGGGTCATTACATTACGTCCGCGTTCCACCGTAAAACGGAGGCTGAAATTAGTGAAGTTGGCAAGCCGCAATGTTGCCAAGCGGACGTGTTCCGTGCCTACGTCAGGATCGAACAGACTTCGGGTTTCAGTAGCACCAACAGTTTTTCTTTTTTAGTAATTAGATTATTTTTTCCGATGACGCAAACAAAAATAAGTTGATTACTCAAGCCTGATGAATAAGAAGGCTAATTATAAATTGTATTAACTATAAGGTCTCAATAAAAATAATGTTTCATCTGAACAATTGCAAGTGTAAATTATTATTTTCTACATTTATAATTTTTTTCTAAAATTCAAATATTTGGTCTTTTCAAATCAAACCATTTCAAGCACCTTGCTACTAAGCATTGTATCGTAGAACTTTACCTGCTAGGTGGTTTTAAAACCATGCAAACCATGAGTCCATCTTAACATCCCGCCTGAGGAAACACGTATTGAAGAATTTGCAAAATGGTAGGACAACGTTGCTGCCAATATTCCAGATCTGTAAGTCCTTCCTCCAAAATCAGACTGCGTCTATAATAAGACGAATAAACGTCTAAAGCCCATATTTCAAAAATAAAAATATATGAGGAACGTATTATATAAACGCATGTATTTATGTGAAATCTGCACATTTGTGTAATTTTAAAATGAGTTTGCAAAATGCATATCTGATGATTATTTATTTCTATAAATAAATTCGAATAATCAAAAATCCTGGTGTTAAAAATCTCATAAAACGTAAAAAGAAAATTCTAGGAAGAATTATCCTGAATGAATTCGTTTCACCTCTGAATACCGGGGTTGAAACATCGGTCGATCTCCTTAATGTTGTACTGGACCACACCATTTCACGAAAGGGGTTTTCCGAGTTCTCTCGTTTACCTTGACGCACATTCCACCAATGCTTCTTCATCATTCATACTGTGCATACAAAGATACATAATTTATCCATCAAAATCTTTCCTCTACACCTGGGATAGCTATAAGGCTAAGGAACTTGTTCATCAAAAACTAAGATACTTATATTAATGCCTAGTATGATTTGCACTATCGATGTTGTCATTAAAGGCATAAGAATTTAATTGGCAATATTTTAATTATTTTTTATTGCTCAGTATCTCATACAGTTACGTTATACGTGCGTACTATAGTTTCTGAGTCTATATCTAATTGCAGTAATACGAGACATTCACATTCGTACATAAGAATATCACAATATATAGTCATTGGTAACTTGCAATGAGTACATTATATTAATATTTATTTCTTATCTAATATTTACCAATACGATGTTTGTGTAAGGATACTTCAATTTATTTTGAAAACATCTGATTGAAGAATTAAATATTCGTGGCCGAATATTGGGAGTTCAAAATTTTCAATAGAATGTTTCGGTATGTTAGATATGAATCATGTTTTTTTAAGTAAATGCATTGTTTACTGGGGACCAATATTCAAATTTGAAAGGAAAACGACGATACATATATATTTTTGTTACATGAAACGACACGACCCTTGTTTTACTTCCGAGTAGCATATGTAGATTTTACGGCCCACAAAACCATCAACTACAGTTGGCACTGTTTTTGAAGCAAATAAGTAAATAAATAAACATCAAATACACACTTCTGAATGAAGAAATGATTGAAAAAGAGAGACCCACTACTTCATACCATCATTAATTCACTTCTCCCAGTATTAGTACTTGTTAACGTAAAAAGACAACCTCGCACCAACTCGGTAAACATGGATGGTCCCTATTCGGATGTTTTGAGGTTTCTAATCCAAATTTTTAAACTCGTCTTAAGTCCCTAAAAAATACTGAGTATGGGCAGTATTCGCCACCGAATAGTCGCTCTACAAATATTTCTCATTCTTGGGAATTTCTTTTCACCTCTTCTATTAATAGTTCCTATTATCCGAAAAAAAGATAATCTCGCATCAACTCAGTAAAGAACGGTGGTGTCTTTTCGAATGTTTTAAGGTTTCTTATCCAATTTTTTAAACTCGTCTTCAGTCTCTAAGAAATACTGAGTATTCGCAGTATTCGGCATCGAATAGTCGCTCTTCAAATATTTTTCATAATTGGGAATTTCCAATCACCTCTTCTTAGTAAAAGTATCAGAAAAAAAAGATAATCTTGCATCAACTCAGTAAACAACGGTGGAGTCTTTTCGAATGTTTTAAGGTTTCTTATCTAATTTTTTAAACTCGTCTTAACTCGTCTTAAGTCTCTAAACAATACGGAGTACTCACCAACGAACCGTCGCTCTACAAATACTTCTCATTATCAGGGATTTCCTTCTGCGGGTGAAATTGTCCCTGGAGTATTCTCGAGTGCCCAGCGCCGCTCCGAGGTCCGGTGCTCCATCGGCGCCCTGATCGGCTGCCGAGCGCCCTGAGCGCGCATCAATAACGCGGGGGGGGGGGGCGCGGACGCGCCGGGCGGCACCCGTTGCCGCCGCCGCCGCCGCTTCGTGCGGCGCGCGGTAACGCAGTTTACGTGTCGGCGTCAAACGCGCGATTAGGTGGACAGGTGCGCCCGCGGGACGCCGCGACGCGACACGTGTAGTGAGAACGGGGAGATCGACGGCGATGCCGCCTCCCAGTGTCGCCCCCTCCCGCCCCCCGCCCCCTCCCTCACCCAGTTTCCCACTGACCCCCGCCCCCGTCACCTCATCCTTGCTCGCTCCACTCCTCCCTCTCCGCGGATGAGTGACCACTCGCGTTTCGAAACCTGTAATCTTGTTTATGGATATTTAGCTGCTCGGTTCGTGTCTTGCCGCTTACGAGAACATAGCTCTGTAAAGGCCCATTCCCAATGCAAACATAAGCATAAGCATGGCGTTAACATAAAAGTTAGGACTACGTCTACAAGTGAACTCATTCACAATGCGTTCGCATAAGCATAACACGTAAGACGTTAACTTAAGAGCTTGCAAGCTTCAAGCTTCTGTGCTATGCTTATGTCAGACATAAGGAATGAGCCAATCACAGTTCGTTAACTCAAAATCGAGTATAAGTCGATCGTGTCGATTCGTGTGCTGCGTCTCATAGCCAATAGAAACTCTTATTTTGCCTGTGTTTATGTTCGACATTGTGAATACGCCAACTCTTCGCTTGTGTTAATGTCTATGTCTATGTGTTATGCTTATGTTTGTGATTGCATTGTGAATGGGCCTTAAGCGTTTGTATTGACCACTTCGGAGGGGTCGCAACAGGGCGTGTGGGTAACGGTTTATTTAATAGTTGAAGGTAACCAAAACGTATCAGAATTTCTAGCTTTTGCCTTACTTTCAGAGATCTGATGAGGAAATAATAATAATACACACTTGCATTACCTATTTTTAGATAGTCCTTCACATATTTTTATTTTGATATGCGTAAGTTCGTATGAAAATATGTAGATATGCCTACTAGAATTTTTCTTTTTTCTCCATAGAAGCGAATTCGCTCAATTATTATACCTATTGGATTGCTTTGATAAAGCGATTCCTATTCAATGGAAAATCTCACTTATATTTTAAGAATGGAATTTTTACTCATTTTATTGGCCAATTTTGTTTGTCCTTTCAACATCATCTTATGACCTGAGAGTCGATATAAAAAAACTACATGAATTATAAAAAATACTCCATTTTGTTGTGTCAAAGCTGAAGAAAAGAGATAAAAACATAAACCAATTGGCTTACATTTTCCTTGGGCACCAGAAAATGTAAAAGAACGAGGCCGCGTGCTGAAGACTTATAGGGAAAAGCAGACTTCAAAATTGAGAGAGTTAACAAAGATTCTTCTCGGACATTGAAGCGGTAATCAAATATAATATTGTTCCCCAATTACTTTTTAAAGTATACCTGTACTGAACGAATAGAGTTGGATGTCTTTCATGGTAAACTAAAACTTATGTTGATTTTCAGAGAGGTAACATATAAAACAAAAAAGATTAAAGGATACGTACTAAGATTAATATCGTAAAGAATAAATAAATATAAATAAATTAAAATGAATAGTTCCTGATCATTGCTGGTGACTTTCCTTTCTTGAGTGCGAGTTTTGAAAAATGGAAAAAATTAAACATTTTTTAGATACTTTATCAGGTTTTCCCTTTTATATATATATATATATATATATATATATATATATATATATATATATATATATATATATTTAATTTTACTATTCACTAGGAAGTTGTAAAACCTTATAGTTTCATTCTCTCAATGTAATCTGCAAATTTATTATTGATCATAAACCAATAATTCAGAGAGAAACTTATATTTAATCGCTGCGCTTCCCATGCCACATTGATCTGTAGCTTTAATATTCATAATCTTTTTGGTACAGAAGATGAATGTCAAAAATATCAGACGTACTTACACAAAAAAAATCACTTAAAAGTCAGACTCATTGAGATTTCAACCACTCAAGATGGTGTTACAATAATGTTGTCAACTCAGTCGTGAACTGTCTCCGTAAAAAAGTCGTCATTATGCTAATAATAAAAAGGATTTTTCATTTCTTAATATCATTCTAAATAAATGAACAAGCATTACTCATTTTTTGTTCTTTTCAACGACTTACAAAGTGTCATCAGAATAATATATTTTAGAAAACATAAGGCACATTAAGAACTGGAAAAAAGTTTTGTAATTTTCAAACCCACTCCGTAAATCCTTCTTGGAAACATATTCGTCAATGTCATGAAAATAATTATATCGGCTTAAAATAAATGAGATAACCAAAAACGAATAACAATATCGACCGAATATAGCGTCAGAAGAAATTAATAGCTAGGTGCTTGAAAATGGTCAATAAACTTTATTAAAACTGTGAGAAATTTCTTGTTACATTGAATTTATCATTACTTTCTTCAGATATCTTCGAATATTATTTATTTGACTTAAACGTGAGGCCTTCGTAGTATTGAACGGAATAAGCCTTCTATAATTAAATATGAAGTAAAATGTGAGAGTTCGTACCGTCAAAGAACGCGAGTAAGTTTGAAGACATTTATTTCTAAGAAAGCAAACAGGAAAATCAATTTCTCTTAAGTAATATTGTGTATTTATAAAAAGATACCGTTGGCCACGTAACATCCGTCAACGCCATCTTCAAGTAGGCTGTTGGGTGGGAAGGGAAGGCGCCGTTTTCGAGGAAGGGTTGGGGGAAGGTTGTTTGTTGCCCCTTTCTGTTGCTGTGTTTGTTTCTGTCCCTTAAATTATAAATGCTCAAAATAATGCTTATAACTGTGAAAATCAAATTGTGGTACCTAAAATGACATCTTGGAGCTGCAGTGGGACTTCAACTATTTTTCTACAAATCTTTTTGTTCACAATTTCATAAACACCAGTTCTTCAGAGCATTTTCATGTATTGACACAAAACAATTTTCTCACTCCATTGATCCCTGTTCACGCATATTTAACACGAACTAATATGTTTTAAAATTTATTTTCCAAAACAAAACAACCTACTGTAGCAAAAAGATGTCAACGTATCCCCGTAACCTGATTACGTTCTGCTTCTCTCATCGATATCACCTGCTAAACCATAAGTTGACTAAGCCCAAACATACTAAAAGAATGTTTTAAACTGTATTGTTTTCTGTTTGTCCATGTTCTGTTGAGCCGAGCTGTCCGGCGCCCGGTTGGTGACTGGCATCTTCGTTTCAGGGGTGACCATTCTCCTAAGTTTAACAGTGTTTCTCAACCTAGTGGCGGAAAAGATGCCAACGACGAGTGACGCTGTCCCGCTGATAGGTAGGCCTCGCCCTGCAGGGGTGGGGCGTTGATACTTGGAGAGCCAGCGGGCCCGCTCGCGACCGCTCGTCGCCCGTCGCCCGTCGCCCGTTGCCCGTCGCCCATCGCCCCACGCCGCCGCCCGCCCGCCCGCCCGCCCGCCTGCCCACGACCCCGTCCTCCACCCGCCGCCCGCCTGCGCTCTCTTTCTCTCTCTGTGTGTGTCCGTGTTGTGCACCTCCCCGCCCGCCCTGTGATGTCGGTGTGTCCCCCCGGCGCCCGCTTTTGTTCGCACGCCCGTCCGCCCCCTGTCCGCCCGGCCGCCCAGCGCGCGCGCCGCGAGGCGTCGGGCTTGAGGGCACGGGCGTGGGCGTGAGTCGCCCCCCACGCCCGCCCGCTCGCCCGCCGCCCGCCGCCCGCCCGCTCGCCGCCCGCCCCGCGCAGCGCGCTCGCTCTTCTAACTGCTCGTTCTGTTGCAGGGGTGACCATCTTGCTATCGTTGACAGTGTTCCTCAACCTGGTGGCCGAGACCCTCCCCCAAGTCTCCGATGCCATTCCTCTGTTAGGTAGCGCCGCCCGCCCATTCTTGCGACTGGCAGTGTCTGATACTTGGATTGTTGGAGGGCCACAGGCCGGCCGGCCGGCCGGCGAAGCCAGCCGTGCGACCCGCCCCTCCGCTCCCCGTCCTGCTAGCTGTATTGCTGTGTGTGCCCCCGCCTGCCTGGACACCCCGTCCGCCCGCCCCGCCCACCCGCCCCGCTCCGCCCAGGCGCCGCGGGGCCGGGACACCGCGCGCCGAGGCGCCCCGCCCGCGGAATCACAACGCACGCGCACGCGCACGCAAACACGAGGACCTCGGACACCCGCGAGATTTCATCAATTGACAAATAAATGTGTTGGTACAGGAAATTGAAAGTCTACATTGCTCTCCATTCTGAATCTGGTAGGTCCAGGATGATGAGTTTGTGCCATGTGCTAACCGGTAATCCTTTACCTCATGATGCAAGTTAAATAGTAATATTATTGTATAATGATGGCTAGACATCATGATAAACAGTTATCATCAATATTTAAATGCTTCTTTTCTACACACAAACAACGTGTTACAAGTTCATATTTAAGAAATTAGTAATACAACAGGTACAAGTGATGATTTGAGATTTATAAGACGTAAAAAGAGTAATGCTCTTCGACAGAAGAAATAAAAAAATAACAAACTTTACACTCTGATGGAAAGCATTTTTATTGCTTATCTAATCAGGTTTTCAGGCTATACACACAAAACATTTCCAACCGTTCGGAAACCCTACACTTCATTCCATGGAACGACATCTCGAAGCCACAGAAGAGGAAAAGGTGAATGAAGCCATCGCGCGGTGCCCCGCGTTCCTGCAGCCGCCACCGCCGCCGCCGCCGCCACCGCCCCTACTCGGCCCCCAATCCCCGCTGCCGCGCTGCGGCGTGCTGAGTGTGCTTTGTGTCTGTTGCAGGGATCACAATCCTGCTGTCGCTCACAGTTTTCTCCCTCCTGGTGGCGCAAGTGTTGCCCCAGACCTCCGACGCGGTCCCCCTCATAGGTAGCTGTGCGCGCCGGCCCCGCCGCCCGCGCTGCATGACGCCCGATCGCCTTCGCCACACGGCGGGCGAGAGTGGGCTGAAGAGCGCGCGTTGCTTCCACTCCTAGTCGCATCAAATGGCTATGCGAGGCACATATATTTCATATCAGATTTGAAGTCACGTATTTTTAAAGAGAATTGTGAAATTACGTATGGTACCACACCCATATTTAATTACTCTCATTACAATCACTTTCCTGAGTTTAGAAAGTTTAAATTAATAAATACTCATTTTTGTTTCTTTCTTATAATAATAATACATAACTTAAGTACACGATTTCCATTTACAAAGTATATCTATTTATATACCCTTCAGAAAATGCGAAACTAGGTATCTATTAGATTGAAAGCACAAAATTCAAGTTCGGTAACATTTTGAATTTCGAAGATTTAGTTGAAATTCGATCATTCGGTTCAATAGTAAACTGCATTTGAATTTAAAACTAGTTTTTCTAAAATTTTGAAGATTTTTCACAATATAAATTTTATAGTAGCAAGAGGACGCGCTGTTTTAAGTTTAAAATTAATGAACGTATTTATGAACTCTTTATATGAATATTTTGTTGGTGAAAATCACAAATTGGCTCTCGAATGCGCAAAAAAAGTTACCCATATTTTAGGTAAGCTCTAGTTTCCAAAGAGTTACATGAATATATTATTTTTACTTTCATTCAGTATTTGGTACGTTTTCTTCTGATAAAACGTCCGATCAAAAGATGGTGTCAAACATGAAGTTGGTTAAAGATGTTTCCGCGTTTTGCTCTGCCCTGCAACGCGCGCTTTTCAGCTCATTTGTGCCCGCCGTGCGCCACTGCCCGCCGCCCGCAGCCCCAGAGCCGCCCCGCGCCGCCCGCTGGCTAGCAGCGGCCCCCGCCCGCTCTAAACTCCGCCGATAAAGCGACCCCGCCCCCCGCGCCGCCGCCGGGCACGCCGCGCGCTGCGATGGGGCCGCGGGTCCCTCGCCACATTCCCCGGCCTCACTCTCACTTTCCTCCCGCCCGCCCTCCCTCAACTCCCGCCATTTCTACTATCACTTTTATTTCTCTAATCTCTCACAATCTGCAGTCTACCCGTTTCGTTCTGTTTCGTCCCAATCGTACATTTTAATTTGTTTATCATACGCACCGATTTTTTCCCCATTTTAATAGATATTTTGTTTTTATGGTTATTTCAATTTTTTTTCTTCAAAGTTCTTTTTTTCAACGTAACTCGATTGACAATTATTTACTGCCGATTGGACCCTTAGTGATTTTATTGAGTTTATATGTTAGATGGTTTTTTACTAATCATCCAATTCGAAATATTCTTGCTCGTTAAAAAATTTTATATTCAATATCTTTACATTTATCCTTATTTTTAAATTAAATTTTCATGCCATTAGGTGAAAATTCTTTCATTAGTGTCATTTAGATATTGTTTTATTCAGTTAACTATTTTTCCAAGAATTGTCTCAAATACTTGGGTTTCCCAACGATTTAATTTTACTATTTTCACTCTACTACTTTCTTGATGCAACCACTAGCTTGTGTAATAATTACAGTAATACAGTTAATATACAGTTTCCATTTTCTATCCTTTCACTTCTTTCATGGTAAGAACATTTTCTTTTTTATCTCCTCTTTCCCCAACCCTCTTTTTTGAGTTTACAGTATAACCTCTTCACATAAATTTTCTCACTTTTCTCGACATCCTCCACCTTATCTTTTACGATCGTTATAATCTCATTCATTCCTCCACTTCCCTTTTTTCGCAATTTCGTCTTCTTGCGTCCCGGTTCCTTCCATCAGTCCACAGATCCACAAGCCCCCTAAACTTGCTCCCGGGCACCCGCTGCCTCATCCTCCCGCCTCCACTCATCTCCTCGACCCTCTTGAAAAAGCCACCTCTCGTCCTCATTGTGCTTTCTTCGCCACTAACTCTTGTTCTCTCGTCGCCCACTCCAGGGCCCTGCCGCAGCCGCTTCCCCCGACACCTCCCCGCCACGCCCCCTCACGCCGCGCAGCGCCGCGCCTCCGCCCACGCGGCCCACGCCGCCGTATCGATTGACGAGCACGCGCCCCGCCCGCCCGCTCGCGCGCGCTCTCCGCGCCGCCCCCCGCCCGCCCCCGCAGCACCCGCCTGCCCGGCCGCGGCCCGCCTGCCCCGCCCCGCCCCACCCCGCCCCCCGCCCGCACCCTAGAACTCACACGAGTCGCGTGGCATGGTGCGCACAGTCGCCTTCGAGCACTTACTATTACTATATATACTACCACTTAAACTTTGCTTGCATTGCCTCGAATATAAAATTTTCAAAGTCTCAAATTTCCAATCTCGTACCACTCAAACTACTGTCTATAAAAACTCATTTTAAAAAGAAGTGTATACTATATTTCTCTCTTGTACGAGCATTCAACACCCGCCACCTCCCGTCCCTCGCCCGTCGATCTTGCCACGCCCACCTCCGGGGTCGGGCGCTGCAAGATGGCGGCGACGTGCAGAGCAGCAGTGGCTTGTGTCGCTCCCTGGTCCCGAACCCACGCCCTCCGCATGGACCCGCCCGTTGTGCCCGCCTGCGTCCGGAGCGCCGCCCGTGCGGCCCTCCGCGCCCCCTCTCCGCCACCGCCCACCAGCCCCAGCCGTCGCCCGCCCGAGTGTCGCCCTCTGTCTGTCGGCCGTGTGCTCCACAGCGCCAGCCGTCGCCCGACCGACCGACGGACGGCCGCCCGCCGGGCGAGGGCGCTGCCCCGCCCGGCCTCGCCGCCGGCGCCGCCCGCCCGCCCGTCCGCCCGCCCGCCCGCCCGCCTGCCCGCTCGCTCGGTCCGCCTCTCTCGGCACCCTCCACCTCCAAGTATCAACAGCTCTGTCCCGTTCTATTACATTTATTACTATTATATATATATTTGCTATTACTGTTAATCTGATTGTTACTGTGTGTACAGCCAGGCTTTCACTCAGTCTCACGCGCCTCCCGAGTTGCCGTTGTCGGTGGCGTTGCTTTAGTTTTCCGTAGCGAACCGCTCGATCCCTCCTCGAACCCCGGCCCAGCTACTAAAGGACTCTGCCCCACCCAGTAAAAGACACGCTGTGAGTAGAGCCTCTCTCGCGACTAAAAGCTCTCTAAACCAGCGGTGTACATAAGTAACGCCAGCGGCGCAGTGCCCGGCCTCTCTGTACTCTCTCTCTCTCTGCTCGCTGCTCGCTGACCGCTGCCCGTCCCCGGAATGGCTTGGCACTTGCAGGTAACACCGGAGCGCACGGCCTCGCTCTCCGCCGAGCCAGTCCGCCCGCGACCCACTCTGCACTTTCACTCTTGTGTCTTGAGTCGCGGCCTGTCTCTCTGTCTCTCTGTCTCTGTCTAGCGATCGGCTTGCGCGCAGTAGTTGCGCTCCGAGCGGCTGTCTGGCGGCCGTCGCCTGCCGCGCCCGGTCGCACGAGGACAGCCTCCGCATGCCCACCTGCCCCTCGCCGCGGGGGCGCCGCCGGCACTCGCGGCTGCGGCGGCGACGCCACACACGCCACCGCCGGTTCTCTCAAATCGAGAAGCGAAGCGCATGGCCAGAGCTTCGCTTCTTCGTTCAGAGCTTCAATTGCTCCCGCAGCTATGCTACACTCACTGCGCTTCCGACATTACTCTTTAACCTCATCCATCCCACCTCTTGTGAATTATTCCTTAATATCACATGCGAACACAAATAACACATTTTTCCTACACTAATGTTATTAATTAAACTTCTCAAAAACTCTAAGCACATAAGATTCAGAGAAATTGAATTAGGAGTTAAGGAAGTTTGCAGGGTTTAAGAGGTGACATTTGGAGAACATTTTTGCTTGTGCGGGCTAATTTGCAAGATTTATATGTGACTTAAAATATGTTTTACTATCGACAGCAATGAAGCATGAAACATTTCATTTTTTTAAAAAAAAAAGTAAAACAAATGTGACAATATTGATTGTTCACGGCACTGAACGAGGGAACATTGCATTAAAGAAAATAAATTTTACTGTAATTTGAAAACGAAATTACATTTCTACAAATATTATTTACAAGATACCTAAATGGAATAATTTTACACAGTATCAGTTGTCTGTCTTATTATTGAATATCTGTTGTATATTTTTACTTTTCCTGCCTAAACCTATGGTGTTCAAACTCCACTTAAGGATTTTGTTGGGAAAATATAATATACACACTCACTGCTTTGAGGTCACTACAGCTCTAGATCTCCAGGATACAACACAGACTACAACGTGGTGTATCGTTACGCTTGAGAGGATAAAACATGAAAAATTTCGAACCAAGACGTTATTAAAGTATACGCTCTCATAATCTCTATGAGCATAGTCGGTGCTTTCTTCATACTGGTTCAACAATGTAAAGATGAAATGTTGTCTTACTCTATAAGTCAGATCTATGTATATGACTTTCTACGGGATCGTAATAACAAACTAATTCCAATGATAAATACTGCAGTCCAAAAGCAGGTATATCAACAACCAATGATTTTCAATTGAAACTGAAAATCAATTAATATTTTGTTTTCTCTTTCTAAAAATAAGCGGCGTTTAACATTTGTTCCATTTCAGGAATAACACATTCAATCTTTAAGAAGGTGGACTAAAGTGAACTTAAGACTGACTAGATGCTCTGAGAAGAATCTCCAATTATATTGTACATGGAATGCAGATTCGTGGTTGTGAAAGCTTGTTTTTTAAAAATATCGGCGCAAAAACAACTGCCCGCTGACCAACACAAGAACAATTTTGAAGCGTATATTTCTGACATTAAAAGGGTATAGATTTTTTTATTCGATAATTCTTTGCACTACCTACATAACAATGTAAAATGCGTCACAGGTATCAATATTAAATTAGAACATTAAAATATACCACAATATTTGCATGGTCCCATCCATCCATTCCATCAAGTACAGCATTCATTTTCCCTTTCCTCTTTCAACTGAGACATTTCTTAGCGGCTGGAGACTCAAAACGATTCACAATCAACGTCTCCCGCACTTGGCCGTCGCCGCCGCCGCCGCTGTCGCCGCGGCGCCGCTGCGTGTCCGCCTGAACGTAAACTTGCCTTAAACAGCGCACGCGCGTCCGGCTCCGCGGCACGGCCCCCCACGCCGCCGCGAACGCCGCCGCCGCCGCGCGCAGCCCCCTAAAATGCGCCTAAAAGTCAAATCATACAAACAAAAATACAACAAAAAACTCTTTCCCGTACCGCACGCTATAGCCGACCAGACGATTACTGCCGAGCCGGCGATAACACCCCCTCTCTTAGAGTTTGCTCTTGTATATTTTTTTTGTTACCGTTTGGTAATGCCTTTAGCTCGACTGTCTCGCATACACACACATGGACTGCATTGCCTGGCGTTTTCATTTCCGGAGGAGCAATCTAGTTCGAGTCTGTTCTGTAGCCTGGTATGTTGGATCTTGTCATGCCAAGTAGCGACCTTGTAAGGTCGATGTGTTTTGGATTGCAGAATTTTGTCTTTTGTTTTGTCTTATCTCTTAGTAACGTTTCTATTTTTCCTTCCCTCTCTTTGTCTTGTCTTTTTTGCTCTTTTTCTCTCTTTTTTATTCTTTCTCTCTCCGTGCCCCCGAGTGAGTGAGGGGCGCCCGGTGCCGCCCGAGCGTGAGTGCCGCGTGCCTGCCGACCCCGTCCGAACCGAGAGGCTGCGTGCGTGAGCGTGTGCGTGCGTCCCTTTGCCACCCCTGTGCCAGAGCCTTCGCAGCTAATGGCGCGCGGCGCTGCTCCTGCCTTCCAGGCACCTACTTCAACTGTATCATGTTCATGGTGGCCTCGTCGGTGGTGCTGACTGTGGTGGTGCTCAACTATCACCACCGGACCGCCGACATTCACGAGATGCCGCAGTGGGTACGTGGGCTTGCGCGCGCTCGCGAAGAGGCACGTAAGTAGCAGGTGGTTGAGGGGCCGGAGGTGGCGCCGAGTGGCGCGGCGACCAAAAGAGTGAAGATAAGATGCCCATATCACATTATACAAAGACTCACACATTCCAACTAAATTAAAACTAAAAGAAGAAATCACGAATACCAGTGCAAAATACCTACAAAGACTACATAATCATTCGAATATCCTAGCCATCAACTTACTAGACAATAGTGACTCCACCAGACGACCTCAACGACATCATACTTTAGACCTTCCATATCGACTTTAAATTATTCATTTCAGAAATTATAATTGATAGTTAATTTGTATTAATAATGTATCATTGGTGGAGTACGGTCATGGGATTTTACTCCTCTCATGTATTTGTTTACGTAAATCTATGTAATTTTGCCAAATGTTTGTTCACAAACAAATTGCAAAATAAAATAAAATTTAAAAAAATCTCTTAACATAGTGTCCACGTAACATGTACACTCGAAATCAACGCGATCTTAATTCCAATACTAAGAAAGTCTTGCTGATGAGTCTGATGACTATAATGGTGCCATTTGTTGATTATTTTATTGGTTGAAATGTTTGTGTACGACTTTGCTCACAATTGGAAACAACGAATGGTACGACCAGTAAGTAGCCAACAGTCACTATTTGTAAAAGAGATTAAAATGTTTATGTCTAATTGAAATTCAGATGTATGGATTGTAATTAGATCCACAAGAAAGATATCAGGAATTTTATCATAAAACATCTTCATTCTTAATAGCACCAACAATTTTAAATACGAAGTTTTAACAAGTATCCTTTTCACGACAACGCCAAAACCTTTGAAAAGTAGTATTTCTTCACAAACATTAGAATGAGGTTAATTTCTTGTATCTCCATGAACTCTATCAATAAAAATTGTAAATTTAGATAAGTTCTTAAAAAGGAATCCATTATAGCACAATTGCTTTATAAAAAGAATAAATGATGGGTGCAAACATTGTTTTAAACTTTCTATCACATACGATTCGTGTTGGAATAATATACTTTCGTGAGTTGAAGAAAGATAGAAACTAGTATGTTACAAAAGGAACACACTTCTGTGTTCAAGTAAATTGCAGTCTATTGCCTCACATGATAAGAAGATCTTGCTTCACAGTTACAAAAACCTTTGAGATTCATATTCCAAATCACATTTTTCCACTATTTCATTGAATTCTGCTGGAAATGTAAGAAAGGTTTGTCTGTAAGTAACTGGTCATCACAGAGGGTATATTTGAATTATACTATTCTTTGTACTTCGTTGTAATTCTTCTGTAACATTCCTGTAATATCTCTTGGCCTAAAGAACAGACCGACGTGCGAGCCTTTGGCGTACTCATACCATTAACATGGCTAATAACATGTCGAACATGCCGATTACTTCTTTCGTAATTCAGTTGCTTCACCAAATGAGAGCCTTAGACGAAAGGAGAATCTGATACGAATATAAAAAAAGTCACTGAAAAGTAGAGAGAGTCTATTAATTAAATAAGTGTTCCACTTTCTAAATAATTTGCATTATTATTTATTCTAATAAACCGTTAACCTCTTCATTATTATCATAATATATTTACTTAAAAGTTTATCTACTTCCTTTATGCTTTGTAGTGAAACAAGATTTTCCTGACTCAAACTTTTCTTTACAATCTGGTATAGCTAAATTCCTGTATTCTATGCGTTTTTGTAATAAACTCAGAATAGCCATATTACTTCTTGACTTACACTCTTCTAAATTGTAGCTGGATATAAAAATGTTGCAAATGGACGTTCAATCACTTAGCAAGTAAGACTCTTGTAGATTTTTTCAAAGTCGAGTTGTTAGTGTCAGTATTCATAAATCATTAATTGCAACACCATAAAATGCAGTACCTATGATCATATCCTATAATCTTCAGAATCCTCCTATAATCCTCAGAATGTTCGAATTTCTCGTATAATCCTCAGAATCTTATTTGAGTCTGCACTGATTTTAATCACAGTAAACACTTCATTACACCTTCCCAAAAGTTACTACTTTGTCTTCGTTATCGAGATGGTTCATGCTTTGAAAAGAGCATACCCCATCACTTTTCATAGAAACTGAATTTCAATTAACATTTCGTATCAGACTTGTACTGGTGATTCTCGTATCCAATAATTTTGGTGCATGAAAACATTATGAAGATTCAATTATAAAGGACAATTATTGCTTTTCACCAGAAAGTAACAAATTTTAGAAGTCGGATGAAAGACGATTTCTGAAAATTGAGAAAACAAGTATTCTATCTATTAATGATAGATTATTAATGCTGAACTGTCAAATATTCATATTTATGAAGGGAGACATGATATCGCACGGACAATAAAAAATCGCAATGTCTAAATCAATGTATCTTTAGTGTGTTCATGCAAATTGAGCATTGTTTGAATGATTGCGTGGCCGCCACCCCTCATACCCAACTCTGCATTCCAGATCAAGAGCGTCTTCCTGCAGTGGCTGCCTTGGATCCTGGGGATGTCGCGCCCGGGCAAGAAGATCACGCGCAAGACCATCCTGATGAGCAACCGCATGAAGGAGCTGGAGCTGAAGGAGCGCTCCAGCAAGAGCCTGCTGGCCAACGTGCTGGACATCGACGACGACTTCCGGCACCACGCCAACAGCACGGCGGCCGCGGCGGCGGCGGCGGGCTACCTGCGCGGGGGCGGCGCGTCGGGGGCGTCGACGGGCGCGCTCGACGAGGCCGGCGCGTCGGCGGGCGGCGGCGGGGCCGCGGCGGGCAGTGCGGCCGCCGCCGCCGCCGCCGCCGCCGCCGCCGGCGCCGTCGCCCCCGCGGGCTCCGCCGGCGCCCCCTGCGCCATCGCGCAGCGCGAACTCGCCGCCATCCTGCGCGAGCTGCAGTTCATCACGAGCCGCATGCGCAAAGCGGACGAGGAGGCCGAGCTCATCAGCGACTGGAAGTTCGCCGCCATGGTGGTGGACCGTTTCTGCCTCATCATCTTCACCATGTTCACCATCATCGCGACCGTGGCCGTGCTCCTGTCCGCGCCACACATTATCGTGCAGTAGTCGCCCGCCGCCCGGCGGGCGCCGGCTCCCGATAAGCTCCCGAACGACCTTGAGGCAATTCGGCGGCGGGCCGCCCTCGCGGTACGCGTGCCCGGGAAGAAGGTGGGATTTGCAGATAGGTTGGTTTTTGAGAACGGCTCACGGGAAGTTCATGAGGTTTGCCTTTCAGGGTGTTAAAATATTACGCGCGGATGTCCTCACTCCTCGCGATTCAGTGCGATTATTATTGGAATGAGCTTATTTCTGGATTCGGAAAGTTGTTTGATCCCGTAAGATCGTATGGCAGTTGTATCTGATATCTTCCCTAAACAAATCAATTACTCCGGGCATTTTCCAATAACTCCTGGTCCAAACTCTATGATCACATCGAGACCAACAAACACACGAGTGTCGATGACGCATTGACCAGCAGCTGCTGCCTTCCTTTCGAGCACGTCAGCTTCTTCGCGACATGTCGCCCGCTGCGCTCTTTCGTTTTCTCTTTCACAAATACGGACTGTCGCACAATTCGCGTTATCTCGTAGCTCTCGATAGCTCGCTTCCCATCCCCTTTCTCCTTCCGCCCGAACCGCCCGCAGTTGGGCCCGCGGCCAACACGCGGCGCTCTTCTCGTCCCCTCGCCGTTCCTCCTCGTCCTCGTCCTCGTCCGACTCCCCGCCCTCGTTCAGTGACGACGGACAGCCGCAGCAGCAACGCGTTGGTCGTTTTCTGTGATATTCCCCCGCTCGCCCCCCGGCGCCGACCTCGCGCGCGGCGCCCACCCGCTTGCTTGTCTCAGTACGTAACGTTCGCTCTAGATGAATCAATTCTCGTTTGTAAACACGAGCTGCCCCCCAAAAACCCCCCACATCAAGGAATTGAACCGCGACCCACAGTGGCGCGGTAGCCCAGACACTCAAAGAGGCCGTAGATAGAGTAGACAGACAAAAAAAAATTACAGACGCTCTCCCGGAGTCCTCGGCTGGAGCAACGGAACGGAGCGCCGCGCAGCGAGGCGCGATGCAGTAGCAACGAGCTCCTCTCTCTACGGGCGTTCCCCAAGGTGCCCGGCGCCTCGTCAGCAAAAGTGTGCATGAAGCTTCGAACGGACTCCGTAAACACTCGACTGAGTGTCGACGCAGACACCAGTCGAAAAATAATTATTATTTGTAAGAAAAAAAATATGTTGTAAGTGAAAACGTTGTTGTGTGGTTTGTGGAAAGTTTTGATATCTCTGTAACATATTGAAGAATCCCCTGTATATTGGAATATATACATATTAATGAATATAGATATTAGTGGGAATCGAACAGCACAAAAAATATGAGATTTTAAAGAAAGCATGAGGAGGACAATGGTAAACGTGAGTGCTCCCACCGGTTCGCTGTCTTTCCACGGTAATGCTTCCTCTTAAAGCAGGTCCGGCACACGGCAGAGTGGCGCGCATGCGCGCGCGCGCAAGGGGCGTTGGAGACGGCGGCGGCGGCGGCGACGGCGCGAGGCGGCGCCCAGGCGGTGCGACCGCGGGGGCGGAGACGGCAGCGGCGGCGGGCCGCCGGCGGCCGGGGCGGCGGCTTGTTTCTGTTCCCCCGCCACACCGGCCCCGCCCACCGCCGCCCCCACGGCCGCACCCCGCTCGGCGCTCGGGCGCGCCGCCCCCCGCTTCGCCACCGCCTCCGCCGCCGCGCGCCGGCCCAGCCGCCGGCCCCCGCCCCCGCGCCGCGCCGCGCCGCTGCCGAGCGCCGGATAATCTAAACCACTCGATTAACCGCCACAGCCGAACCGAGGGCGGCCGCCGCGTCGTCGTGGCTCCGGCGCCGCCAGCAGCTCCAGCAGCTGCTCCGCCCCCGCCACGCCGGCGCGGCGGCCCCTGCTAAAAACGACCTCTGCGTGTTTGAGCGTAAGTTTAACAGGAGGAGAAGCTGAGTAAGTAATAGCCATGTTGATTTATGATTCTTAAACGCTGAAGTATCAATCATGATAACTTTGGTACTTCATGAATTTTTTAAAAAAGTACAATAAAAACAATTCGTATAATAATTGTATTTTGTAATCAACACTATATAAAACCAACTTTTTAAAATAAAAGAAATGATGATTACTATAAAGCCACACGCCGTGTCTCTTCTGTCATTCCACGCGCGGGCAGCGGGGCGCGCGCACGGCCGCCTCGCCGCGGCCCCCGCCGCCCCCGCCGCCCGCGCCGGTGCGGCGCCGCGCTCCACAGAGCGATAATGCAGAAGTGCTCCCTTTTAAAATGCTCTCTCATAATATCCATGCGATAACCCGCATGTAATGATGCTACTAACCGCAAACCTCAAAGAATGAAAAAAAAAATATGAATGCCTCAAATAGAAGAAAACTCAAAAAAGAAACTTTTCTTAAAACACACATGTCTCCACAAACTAAGGTCTTCTTCTTCAACATTTTACTGTATTCCCGTAAATAAGCTACCCAAACGCCCTCATGTCGAGACTATTGTTAATATACAACTACTACTACCATGTGTGTAGAAGTATTTAGATCCCTGTCTCTCCCCAGTTCCATTTGGACATTTGTCTCTGTATAAACGCAATTTGTGATCACACCCTGAGTTTTGAGTTGTCATTCCTGTGCAGCCTGCTCCCCGGCCCGGGTTCCCCGTCCCAGGTCCTGTGCCCAGCGCTCCTTGTCTCGCCCCGGGGCCGCGGTCACTTCTGCATTACGCGGGATCGTCCGCGCCCGCGCCCGCGCCCGCGCCCTCCCAGCGCCCCGCCCCCAGCACGGGTGTGGCCCGCGGAGGGCCCCGCCCCCCTCCGAGGGGGCCCGGTCCCCCGCGCCGTCTGCCTCCCGCGCCCCCCGCCGCCGGGGCACAGGCAGAGCCCTCGGCGGCGCCCTCTCCTTCAAGCAGCCTCTCGACATCGCACAAATTTGTACTTTTTCCCCCGGCTCTCATGATATACTGTAGCGACCTGGTCACTACCTGCAGACGAAAAATGTATTGTTGTTGATGGTAACCTAAGCATATACATACATCTATATACATATATACATAACTATATACAGAATTATAAAAGAGTTTTTCAGACGCTCTTGTGTGATCTCTTGAGCCCGCCAGACAGCGCTCAGGCTTGTGGCTTTGACGATGCTTCTAGTACGATTTATTATTCTAATTTCATTTGGGCACATTACTTCTGAAAACGTAACCCTATCAATCGCTGAATGTTGGAGCGCAAGTTTCAAAAGCAGTAGTATTAAAGTGCAGCGCGCACTCTAGAACTTCAAGACATTTCAGTGTATCTTTGAGATCGAATCTCGTAATTAGCAGATATGTAACACTGCTTCGAAACTTCAACATTTTATGTTACATTTAAAACTATTGGCGTTACTTGGAATGAAACTTTTCCTTATCCCTAATAATTTTTCCCTTTCATGAACCAAACATTCACACCACACATTTATAGTTTATTTTTTATTTAAAAAAATAAATTTTTATAAAATTAAAATTAATTATTTCTGTCTGTATTTCTTCAATATAGTATAATATTTTGTTATAGGCAGTATTATCTCAGCAATTAAAAAAAGATAATCTCATTTTATAGAAAGCCATTTGTAGTGTACATGCTACTTAATTCACACCCGGTAAGTGTCTTACCAAAAAATCTTGAACTAAAGTAACTCCTCACTTCACTTCTCCACACACAAAACCCCGAGAAGCGACAGGAAGGCTGATATTTAAGAGCCAGGAGGATGTGTCCGAGTGCAAAGGGGCGCGAGAGCGAGCCACCAGCCTGCGCGCGGTCGCCGGCGACGTCCTCATCCCTCACCGCCCACATCGCCCCACAGCGCCCGCGGGCCCCGCCCACGCCCAGGCCCAGGCAGCGCGCGCGCTTTTCCAGCGGCTTTTATTCGTCGCGATACGGCGCGCGGTCCGCGTTGCGCCTCTCGACGATTCGCTTTTCAAAGCGCAAAAAACGCACTCGTTATAAGTCGCACAGCTGTGATAGTCTCTTCTGTGTTGGTTTTAGTTTGAAGTCGCAATTATACTTGCGTTGTTGTAAAGAAATTGGTGTAATATGGTATCATTAACCATTTTAAACGTCTTATAGTAAGGTTGGAATTATTTCTTCTACGTATAAAAAGGATATACAAATCACAAGTCATGCCTCTCCAAGATTTAGGTTTCGAGATTTTTGTTTCCTGACCTGGCTATAAAGGTAAGTATTACATTATTTTGTATTGTAGGAACAACTTACATCATTTGTATTGCTTTACTGTTGAGAATCTAAATGCTTTTATCAATATTTACTCATTAACAATGTCACGTGGAAGTTAAAGTCGACCACTCTGCATAACAGAAGATAACATCCAGATGTGTCTAAATTGTTATGTGTAATTGTATGCATATAATGTGTGTGTGTGTGTGTGTGTGTGTGTGTGTGTGTGTGTGTGTGTGTGTGCATGTGTTACGGCTATTGTCAAAATCTAGCTACCTTATGAATTACCTTCTGTTCACATTTTTCAAAACGGGTGGATAATTATCGACGCAAGATCACCTTCGATGCATATTTCGGACTTTAGCCAAGTGAAGTGCACATTACCCAACACAAAGTGGCTCGGGTATGTGAAGTGCGTTATGATCTCGACGAACAACAGAATAGGAACATAGTTGTTTGGGAGGCGCCGCCCCCTAGGCAACAGTTGTCAACGTTCCGGCCATCACATACTGTGACCTCCATGAGGGCGAAATACGCATTTTGGAGCTTACACTCACTTTCCAGCTTACAGTAGCATTGCAGATTTGCCCCAAAATGTCTGGTTAGTGCGAAATAACTGGTTAATTCATGAATTAGCCATACTTCGAGCTTAAGTCGTAATAAATAGATATAATACACTTCACTATTCACATATCACAATTAGAGTCTGAAAATTCTCATGTTATCATTAACACTTCATAATCTTACAATTACTTGACAATTCATTAAAAGTTTGCCTCCTACTGTGTTTTCACTAATTGTCACATCAGTACAGGTCATCTCTCGTTTGGTAACATTTTACTATTATGTAAATTTTAATATTAGTTTTGTGTTTTTATATGAATTAAGATGTGTACAAAAATTAATAAACTACCAAATTAAAAATCTCCACATAATTTGCCGCACATAAATATGTCCTGTGCTGAAATTTGAGTAAAAATAAAATTGTGGTCAATAATTGTGGGGAGTTTTAAAAAGCGAAACTATTTCGAAATAAATTGAAATTCCGAATTTCTTTGAAGATAATTTTTATCTATTCCCCATTTGTTTATATGCATTTTAAAGACAAACGAGTAGAGTAGGGTAAACCAGCATTAGCGTATACAATAAAAATTGAATATACTATTTTCCTATGGTAGCAGCGATATTGCAAAGACTGAATAAAAAACACAGAGGTCGAATAAAAAAAGTTACACACAATGGTCAAATAGGTTATGAATAAAATATTTTGTCAGAATATCACAAAGAAAGACAATTATTTTCTTGAAATTATATCAAAGATATAAAAAATGGTGGTTAAATAAAAATTAGATTAAAAACTTACTTATTCAAATTATTTTCAATATTAGATCGTCAATGGGAGAAGTAGAATAGTAATAAATATAGGTTACATTTCTTAATACTTCCAGTAAAAGCCATGAAATTGGAATAAGGGTTTTAAAATATACCATTTTGAAAAAGATGGCAGTGTGTCTTGTATATTGGGGAACAGACAGAGAGCATATTCGATAGTGTAATATATTTAATACCTGATTTGTTGAAGATATGACATTAGAAAATAAGATAGTTTTGGAAGACGGAACCGGCGAAAACATTTCTTTGACAGAAATGAAAGAATTTGTTTCAGTCAATGGGGAATCTTGGAATAACTAGTAGTGTAACAACAACACATACTTTCTCTCAATACCACAATATTATCGTCATGTACGACGGGACGCTAATTAAGTGTTTCATTAATTTCAAACTGAAATTATGCGAAAAGTACTAATTTTTACAAATAACTGTACATGACCTTTTTTAAAGAGCAAATTTTGTACAATATACTTTGTTCAAAGAAAAAATTTCTATCTTCAATTTTGTAGTTAAAAAAATTTGCAATTTTCAGAAAACCGAGCGATACCCGAAAATGTCAATAGCACCATATTTTTATCGACCCTTATTACATAAGTGGAGAATATTTAAAGAAAAAATTTCGAGCGGTTTTTGAGAAAAAAATGCATAGATTTCAAACGAAAATTACGCAAAAACTAGTCCCTTTTTCCAAAAAATTGTTCATCACTTATTTTAAAGAGCTACTTTAGTATTACAAACTTTGTGAGAGGAAAAAAATATCTTCAATTTTGTAGTTTTATATTAGTTTTGGAAATTTTCGAAAAATTGAAGATTTTAACGAAAAAGAGACCTCACAATTTTTTAAACATTCTTTGTATTATTCAACAATAATATTAAATAAAAAAATGGAGCCATTTTCTTTAAATTTTGAAAACCTCCGAGGGACTTCATGTAAAGTACCCCCCAAAATTAAAATATCGGTTTCAAATTCAAGGTGCTACGACATCAGCCAGATCAATGGGGGAATATCAATTTTGGAAAAAATCGGCTGAACTGTTTATGCGCTAGCGTTGTGCACTCGTGGACAGACAGTTTTGCCCTCAATCGATTTTACTTTCTCGTATACATACGTATATACAGAGTAATATACGTAGTATAGAGAAAGTTATGTAATACTGTGGATGCATAGGTCCGATTTTCACGGGTAACTCTGAATTTTCGAAAATTGCCAAAATTTGATTTTTTCGGCGTCTTCCTACAACTACAAAATTGAAGACAGGTATTTTCCCTTCAAATAAAATTTGTTGTCCATAAATAGTTCTTTCGTAAAGGTCATGTCAATATAAAAAAAATAGTTTTCGTGCAATAGAGCGTGCAATATTTGCAATACGAAAAAATTCAAAAACAATATTTTCTCAAAAACGGCTCAAAATTTTTTCTTTAATTTTTTGGAACTGTTAGTACCAAATACACCCTATACGATGACATAAACGCTATAAACGCTATATTGCTCTATTCTTTAGTTTGTACAAAAATTACAAAAATGTAATGGTTTTAAATTGTCTCTCACGTCGGTAATGCTTATTTTGAAGGAAATTTCTTCACAGTATTATATTTATGAGTTCATGTGCTTTAAATAATGTCAAATAAAGTTTCTCAAAACACAACAGTTTTCTGAAAAATGAGCTCAAAATCCCGCATTTTCAGAAACGCTCAAAGGCCATTTCCTCAAAAGTGACTCCAATTTTTTTCTTCAAACTTTTGCAAGAGCTAGTGATAATAGCACCGTTTAATATGACGTAAAGTTAATTTTGGTGTACTCTTTGTTTTTTGTTTTTTTAAATTACACAAATGTACTTTCTTTACAAATGTAATTACACAAATGCCGTTAATACGCACATTTCAATGAATTTGTATACATTATTGCATTTGTCAGTGAAAGTGCTTCAAATGCCGTCAAATGAAGTTTTTCAAATACTCAATAGATTCCTGTGAAAAAGAGCTTGAAATTTCCCATTTACAGTAACTTGTACGCCATTTTCTTAAAAACGGCTTCAAATTTTTAAATGAAAATTTCTATTTAGGATGAGGTTGCAGTCCTTCCTTAATATTCTTAAATTAATATTTGGATTCTACTACTTGGAAACCTAAAAGTTGAGAAAATTTAAAAAAATTCAATTTGGGCGGGGACTACTTGGAAATCGAAAAGTTGAGAAAATTTTAAAAAATGCAATTTGGGCGGGGATAGATGACAGTATGCAAGAAGAAAGGGCAAGACTCTATAGTACAGTCCACAAAAAGAAAATTAGAAAACTTTACTACGAGAAAGTCTGTGCCATTCTGTAGCACCTCTAGTTTCAGTATGAAGGACGCACAAAACATGGATTTTGGCTACACCACGAGTTACAGGATTTTCTTTTCTATATTTAGCAAATGGATTTATCTATTCTTCTTTAGCATGGCTCGGTAATAGGTTTTTGTGTCAAAAATTCGCTGTTGTCCGGCCCACGACTACAACACGTTCTCTTGTTGCGTTAGTAAGTGCGCGAAAGTAAAAATTGGAAAAAAATTAAAAATAAAATGCGGATGACGCCTGTCAATTTCCTTTCTATTCTCAGCTTCAATTATTTTTTAAAAAATTGCTGAGCACAAATAAATTACTATTTCATATATTATTTTTTCTAAAAATATTTCTGAACTCATTTCGCATTAACTTTTAAATGTTATCTTTAGAACATATACAATCAATCAGTACCCATTATTCAAGTGGCAAAGATTCCATGGTTGCTGTTAATTGGGGAAAGCTAGAAAAAGTGAAAAATAATGAATCGGCGCTCTAAATTCGACCAGTATAAACGTGTTGGGTAAAGATCATGCTACCTCTTACTCAACGGCTAACTACAAAGTCACTTTGTCCTTTTTGAGTTTTGTAAAGTGTTTGCTGCCAGTTATCATATCCATAATTTAACTATCTAACAAGCTTTGCATATTTTGGTTTGTTTATTTCACACACATACAAACATCTTTACAATATTTTTTAATATATATATCTTGATAATTATTGTATTACATTATGAGGAACCATTAAAGTGCTCAATGTGAAAGCTGTTCTTGTTTAAACCCCACACCAGTACTTTCCAATTTGTTGAGTAGTCTTAAATGATCCACAATGTGTCGTAGTTTTATGACAAAGTAATACATAAGAAAAATACATCTAAACTCGTAAAATTAAAAAATAAAGACATTAAGTATTCTAAAAGTATTTTAGCATGCTCAAATTCAATTACACTGAATAAAATACCCAATATTTTCTTTTAAATGCAATACTGAGTATTAAATATGAAACAATGAGTCACATTCAACTTAGATAATAACCTAATAATGAACATTATTATTCTCATTCGTTCTTATAATGCAAACTAACACTTCTAAAGGATACATCAAAATACCTATATCCTAGCTAGTATACAATAGGTATTATCTACTAAGGCTGGTATAGTGAGTGAACTGCTGAGAGACAAATTGGACAAGCGTCGAAGTGAGGACGAGCAAGGAGATTGGGAAGAATGGAAGATGAATGTCACAGGTCGTAGAGGGCGAGGCTCAGAGGTCAAGGAACAGACAGTGAACCTAAGAAAGCGAAAATGTACATCGACTTACGAAGCGTAAAACCAGAAGATCGGGGAATGAACCAAGAACGGCAGAATCTGCGTAGATCGAAAAGGGAGCAGAATGAAAGACAGGAGTAAGACTGGCAAGTGGCAATGTTAGTTAGTTCCTTATTTTACATGGCGAGACTCGGGCCATCAGGCCCGCTCTTCCGTCTAACCACGCAAATTTAGCTACACTCCTTTCACCACCTAGCGGAGAAAGGAGGTATTATCTTGGGCGACGAAACAGGCGGATCTCCATTTCGCTCAGAGGCTTATTTTAGGCTTGAAGATCTTTTAATGTAGTAAATCTACTAACATGGGACAGCCGGCTTTACTTCCCCTCCGAAGAAAGGCGTACGAAGGAATTTTTCGCCCTTAAAAATCCACAGCTTCGATCGGGTTTGAACCCGCAAACTCAGGTACAACAGTCCGGTACGCTGACCGTTATACCACCGCATCCGTGTGAATGTCAACATCCGTGAGCAGCCGCGCGCTCACGCCTCCCTGCGAGTGCGGCACGGGCCCGGAATGAACGCGGCCAGCCCAGCAGCGCGGCGCGGCGCGCCAACGCCCCGCCGCGTCGCATCGAGTCGCAGCGACGCGGGCGCGCTCTGCCCGGCCGCGGGTCGAATCACGAGGCGGGCGCGCCGGCCACCGCCGCTGGGCGGCGCGCGGTCGATAGTCGCCCGTGGGTGCGCTGAACGCGGGACTGGGCGACGGAAACGCGGATTACGCAGAGGGCCGCTGCTTCTGACGCCCCCCCCTTTCCATTTCATCCTCTCTAATATTCACCATAATTGGAGTAGAGATTTAAAACGCGTTTCAGGTAAGACCCGTTTTTCTAACGATTGATTGATTGATTTTTTCGTGTTTCCGGAAGCGTCAACGGCTTTGGTCATTAATCCAGTAAGTAGTGCATGTTTTTTTCTTGGGAGATGGCGGTGATCTTCCCCCGATGGATGGCGAGATCCGGCGCCGACCTACCGTTGGCAAGTGGGGTTTCCCCTAACCAGGACTCTCCCACCAGCGGGGCACCGCCCTAGCTGGGACAAGCTCTAAGCTCCCGACCGGTCTCCCGAAATATGTGGTAGTGTAGAGCGTGTTAGTGTGTATGTGTGTAAGTGGAGAGAATAGGACAAGGAAGAGGAAGGAAAGATCGCGAGCGATCCGTGGCCCGTTAGGGTACTGCTCCGGCATTCGCCTGGTGTTGATCGGAGAAACCACGGGAAACTACCGATCAGAGCAGCCGGCCGGTAGAATTCTCCTTCAGATAGCGACTGAATTCGACATAGCTGAAAAGCTAGTGTCGAAAATCCTGCCGCCGTCAGGACCTCCTAGGACCTAGGACGTCCCGGTTACAGGCGCTGCAGTGACATCAGGCGATGCACTGAGCTACCGCTCCCGGTTTTTTCTAACGACTAAAATCCACGCAGATCAAACTGTACACGTCTACTAACTGTTGTTAATGAATGAGTCTTTATTGTTTCCGAACGCGTTGTACCTATTGGTAGGCCGTTAATGCCGTACGTTTAGTGCATGTTGTATTGCTGAAGGTGACGGTATTCCTCCTCTAGTGAAGCGTAAATCCAGCGCCAACCTGCACGTCGACTTGTTTCTTTTCCCTTTTCATGTCCCTCCCATTGCGGGTCGCTGCCCCAGACGCGACGACCTCTGAGCACGGGATGATGAGAGTGTAAGAGTAAGCGTGTGTGTTGAAGAGGAGAGGAATGGAAGAAGACGAGGAAGGAAAGATCGGGCGCGGTCCGTGGCCGATTTGTTAGGGTATTGCTCCGTCATTCACTTGGTATTGATAGGAGATACCACGGAAAACAAGCGATCAAAGCAGTCGGCCGCTAGAACTATCCTCAAGATTCTCACTGAATTAGTTGAAATATTTCTTTCAATGATTCACATGAAATATTCGTATCATATTTTCATTCCTATCAATTGGCTTGGCCAAGGGATTTATTTCTGTCGAAATTAACAAGTTAACAAATCCAGGACTGAGTGTTTAAGCAGACTCATATTTTAGTGATAATGTCGCAAGTCTTCTTCTGGATCATGGAATTATGATTCAATACTTCTCGGATGAATTAACAGAATATATGTTAAGTGGGGCGTGTACTAGTGGCGACGCGTCCGGTCGTCGTTAAAAATAGTGATGACCTAGCAACAAAAAAAGGAGCTAAAACAGCACATACTTTTTCCCCGATTTTTTTAAAAGCAAAATTACGCGAAAACTATACAAATTTTCGAAAAACTGTACATCATCTTATTACACAATCGATTTTTAAGGAACTGATTTCATTAAAGGAAAAATCTCTATCTTTAATTTTTAGTTGTAGGAAGACTCCAAAAAAATTTTGACTTTTGCAATTTTCAAAAAATCAGGGTTTTCAACGAGCACCTGCACCATTTTCTTAACCATTTTCACACTATCCAACAACAAAATTGAATAAAAAAAAGATGAAGCCATTTTTTTAAATTTGGACAATTTCCCAAGTGATTCCTGTAAAGTACCCCCCAAAATTGAAATATCGGTTTCAAATACAAAGAGCCCCGAAACCAGCCAGATTGTTTGTAGAATATCAATTTTGGAGAAAACCGGATGAACGGTTTAGCCGCTAGCGTTGTTCACACACGGACAGACGTTCTGCCGTCATTCGATTTTTAGGTATCAAGAACTCACAAAGCATGGATTCTGGCTACACCACTTTTAGACGACTTTTTATCTAAATTTAGCAAATACAGTTATTCACTTTTTCCAACCAGGTTTTAAAACCAGGTACCTCCCACCAGCGGGGCACCGCCCCAGCCGGCCGGGACAAGCTCTAAGCTCCCGACCGGTCTGCCGGCATGTGTGGTAGTGTAGTGCATGTTAATGTAAGTGTGTGTAAGGGGACAGGATAGGGAAAGGTTGTAGGTAGGAAAGATCGCAGTCCGTGGCCCCTTTGTTAGAGTGCTACTCCAGCATTCGCCTGGTGTTGATCGGAGAAACCACGGAAAACTACCGAATAGAACAGCCGGCCGCTATAATTCTCCTCTAGATGGTGGCTGAATTCGAATAGCTAGTGTCGAAAATCCTGCCACCGTCAAGACTCGAACCTAGGAACTCCCGGTCAGAAGGACTGCAGGGACATCAATTGATGCCCTGGGTCATCTCTCTCAGTGGAACAGCCGAGAGTCATTATATAACAGGAAGGTCAGAAAGGAATAGCTGATGTTAGCGCAGCGAATTGAGAGCTCGTCGACCGCTCTCGGTGATTCAACCGGATGCAGCATTTCGTAGTGCTTTGCTTGCGATTAGTACTCCTACTCTTCTCTGCGTTCGGACACTCAGCTCTGGGGCGGTTACCGGCGATATCTGGTGAAATACACTATTTAGACTCAATATTATCTTCTGAATGTCACGGTGTGGTGCTATTTGAGTGATCCGTCATTCTTGGATGTTTTACTGAGTTTTAGTTGTGTCATCAGGTTTACACTATTCACTATGCATTAAGAGAAAATTTTAAGAATACATTACAGTTTGAATGAAACAAAAATCATTAAGATCTCAAAAATTTGAAGGGTAGCTTTTGACGGTGCAGAAAGGCCGAACCTGACCTTCCGTCATTAAATTCGGCAAATAAAGTTACCAAAAGTTACAATGTTTACACCAAACACTTTATGGTGTCTAGTTATAAGGTTTACAAGTGGTTCTGTGGAAGTATTAAGCTCTTTTAAAAATAAAAGGCGAGGCCAACAAACAAGGTCAGTAAAATATTTAGGTTTTTGCTGAATTTTGTAATGTAAACCTTACAAAATCAGCTTAGGTCCATGAAAATCAGAATATTTCTTATATTGTTCGCTTTCTTATGAATTTTACGTCTGCCCACATCAAATTTCGACTTCGTCTTACGTCCATGGTCACGTAAATAACAGACCAAAAAATTCTATAGTAATATCAATTTCAATATAGGAAAGGTGTTCAAAAGATAATTGAAACGAACATAAAGAAATTACACAAGAAAAAATAGTTGTTTGAGTGTTTCAAAGACAGAACACTCCGCGAAAAAATATTTCGAAAGAAACGTAAAAACCATCTCCCAGTCGGTTCAGAATGATAAGCCCGGATAATTGACAAATCTAGTCAAAAACTATGACTACCCAAAAATGCCACGCTTCACAATTGATGGCTACAGAGGCAAACTAATTAATCTGAACACACTGTGCAGAAAATGTTATTTCGTGTATCAGCAAACAGTGAGAAAGTAGAATTTTCAAATAGTTATAAGGAAATTATAATTTACGAGATT